>JAZHYW010031849.1:0-127481 GCA_037355805.1 Ixodes ricinus | reverse complement strand
TTAGAATCACAAAAAAGTAGGTTATGTGATTTGTGGAGAAGGTCTAGAGAAGCGTGATAATACACAAAATTGATGAGGATGATTTAACGAGACATAATTTTTTGCAAAATTTATTGTTTCTTGGCTAGATGGCGTAAGCTACTGCCTAGAAACTGCAAAGTGTACAGTCAGTACCATTCATCCATAGCATGATTAACACATACGCTTGCTGGAAGTGTTCTGGTTGTCTTCACAATGCCTCGCAAGATGCCTCGCAAGAGAACAAAATTTAGCTAGGGACAGAGAAGCAAGGTAGGCTCGTTCTGCTATGGCCAAGGGCTAAGTGAGGGATTGAGGTTTGTCTGAATTAAATCAGCAGTATATGGTTCATAAAAGAAAGTCTCCTGCCTGATCACGTCATAGAATGTGCTGTTGCCTGGCACACTTGCTCTCAGCTCGACAGTCCATAGAAGCTCTTGTGGGAAAGAGTTGGGACGCTGCAGACAGCAGCGACAGTTATGCTGGTTTTGTCTTCTTTGCCGGAACTCCTACGACCAGGATGACCACATCTGACAGCCTGACTGGTGTGCCTAGATTTGAGAGTTTTATACTGCTAGTTTGCAAACTAGCAGTATAAAACTCTCAAATCTAAAACTCTCAACTATGTGTCCCCATGGGGACACATAGTTAACGGGATGCGTTTGGAATGCATAATGCGAGGAGAAGGCGAAAGCGTCAGTCGTCTGCAAGCTTTTTCAAACTTTGCTGAGCCTCCTCTTGCTATCCTCTCCGTGTGGCAGCGCACGCACGCTCACGAGTGACAATCTGTGCGGGAGATACATCCGCCATTAAATTGCCAATGCTTTCCGTGGTTTGAGTATCTCGACTCTCTAGCATGACATGCCAGTTTCTGCAGCATCATTTGTTGCCACTTGGGGACCGCTTTGAACGCACGGGCGGTGTAAGACGCTAAACACGCGGGTCGGAGACGCACTCCAGGCACGGCAGCTGCTTTGGGCCCGACGCCTGAGGCGACCCGGGTGCTCTGGACGCAGGACGTGAGCCCCGCCATTGTGTGTGCCAGCCTGCGGCTGGGGGCGCAGCGGTGCGGCACGGCCGAGTCAGCGCTGTACCGGGCAGCCCGGTCGAGCGTGCTGAGCCGACTGCGGCGGCTGGTGGCGCAAGTTCCCCAGCTGGCGGCTGCAGAGTGCCCCAGGGACCTGGCTGCCCTGCTGGCGGACGGCCCGCTCTGGGATGCGGTGGGCCGCCTGGCCCCACCCACGGCGGCCTACCTGGAGGGCCTCACCTCACTGGCGGCCGACGTCCCCATGGATGGCCTCGAGGACCTTGCCAGGTTTGCCGTGCTCTGTGCCGAGGTGAGCAGCTCTGCAGCACTCTGGCTGCACCCTTGCAAGGGAGCGTTCCACTCGTAGGAGATGGATCCCAGCTGATTCAAAGTCTGGCATTTCTAGATTGTCGAGTAGAGAGGCGTGCCGTTTATTGTTTGTGTGGAATGAGATGTATATGTCTTTCTTTATTTTTGAAGTAAAGAAATTTTTAGAACGAGAGAGACGTAATACAAACTACTAGGCATGTGCAAATAAGGGATTTTGAGTTCGAAGCGAATTTGAAATGAATAGTGTTTTTGGCTGGGGGAATATTTATGAATCGAATATCGAATAGTTTTTCCAATTCTTTTGCTACTGTGCACCATGCTTAAACAAAAATTCAGCTGAACTCATGAAGGTTGTTTCCAATCTTTCCACTCGTCCACTTCTAAACTCAGTCAGTTTTAATATAACTATATTCATGAACTGTGACATGTAGTAAATGACATTTGTCACAGCTATCCCAATTGAGGGGATCTATCAATCTTCTTGCTATATGCAAATATTCATTCTTCTATTTTAAATTTGACAAAAAAAAACAAAAAAAAAAACAGGCACGAATGATGAATGCGGGTTGTAAGTACTTTTACATAATCTTGGCTGGTTACTTCCTTTGAATGCGCTTCTCGCCGAGCATCTGTGCACTGTGAGAAGCACTCTCAACGGAACTAACCCACCGCGATCATCACTTCGAAAAGTATAAATATCGCAGTTCAACTCGAAGTGAATATCGAATAGCGTATTATTCGAAACAACTAGTAGATATTCGAATATTCGCACAACACTACACACCGAATCTCTGCCGACATCGCCAATGGTTGCTCTCATAGAGTGAAGGCTTTTGCATCCTGGTGGAAGCATTTTTAAAGCAGCTCTGATCTCTAAACATGCTCCCTCCCACTATATTCGCTGCTACGATTCTGTCTGGACACCTCCCCTGCATTCCAAAGAAGAAAGTGTGTTGCCAATGCTGGCTGTCTTTGGCGTGACCATAGAAGCCACCATCTTGAACTCATTTGGCCAAGTCGACTCGGTTCAACTGGCTTAGGCGAGCTCAGTCGAGTTCAGCTGTCCTTAGCGGCTCAGTGACAGTTGGTGCTGCCTCGTAACTCTAGTCGAGGGGTGCTTAGAATCGCGTAAATACTTTTATGTAAAGTTCCGGGTCATTCATCTCAAAGAGTAGCCACACTTCAGCTTTTCTAACTTGGCACGACACATATATCACAAAATAAACTTTTCCTGCAAAAAAACATTATAGTGCAGTAGTTACCTTCATGGGGCTCACTTAAATGATTCAGAAACATGGTTTTATTTCAAACTCAACATCTTGAAATGGAAGCATGTATTTGAATCGCTCCTAACTCAAATTGTGTCTCACATCATACTAAATACTTTATGGAAAAATTTTTTAGGGGAAGTTTTTTGTAACATGTGTCCTGTCCAGTCATTAAAAAAATTGTTTTTAGGGTCTTGGGTGTCTCTTCAAGAAAGAGGGAAAACGTGGACATCTTTGGGGAAATAGGTCAAAGTTGCTGTATTTGAGGGTTGCAGCAAAAGCCAAAAGTTTTCTTGTCTAATGTCGTTTTTAAGAAAATCTTTACTTTATTGCATATGTCTCTGCCCAACTTTTTTACAATAGTACCCCCATCAAAGCCTATGGCACAAAGTATGTATGCACATTGTACAAACGCTAGACAGTGCACCATGTCGCTTATGGTGGCACAAATCACATGTTCATGTGACCCATTCTAAACAATGAGGTTGGAAATCGCACCACCTGACGTAGACAATTACGAGCCGCAGCAACTGACCGGCTATGGCGGCTTGTCTTAGGTCAGTGCTGCAGTGTTGGATTGTGTAAACAGCAGAAAAATAGCTCGACTAATGAAAAGGGAGCTCGGGACACTGGACTTCATGAGCACTTTCCATCATGATCGGATATAAATGTTTAAATAAATTAAATCAAGTGTTCATAATTTCATACCTACCAAGACTCCCGTATTACTCGGGAGACTCCTTAATTGTCGGTTGTACGATTGACTGGAAAATCTCCCTGAAAATGCAAATCCCCCCCCCCCCAATCCTCCTCGCACTTAAACTTAAACAAGGAGTTTTTGCCGTCGCTACAGATGGCAGCGATGATAGCAAGGCCCAGCTGTATCTCGATAGCATGAGCAATGCAATAAAAAATGTAATGAAGTTGTCTTCATGTAAATTCATTGTCAATATTTCTTTAAGCAGAGCAAGTAGGGCAACTAAACTCTGATGCATGCTAAATTTCTGGAAAGTAGATTTTAAGTGGAAGTACACTCGGATAAATGCAGAATTTTCAATAAATTTGTACCCTTCGAAAACTGGCAATTTTGGCAGAAATAAACTGGAAAAACCTGGAATGGTATCCTTAGGCTGCCTGTTATCTTTGTGCCTGGGATCATTTGTTGGTCTACTGCCCCGTGGAGGTGATCTCGGTAACGCATGGGTTTCAGGCTATCCGGTGGACCACGGACAGTCCGGAGCGCTTCTCGTGCAGCCAGCTGGAGGCCTTCCTGCGAGCATTGGACTGTGTGCTGAGCTGCCCGAGCCTGGCTTCTCTGATGGGCCTCCCCGAGCATGCCAGCTGGGTGTGCTCGGTCGCGGCGGCAGTCTACCACCTCGTCTCGCAACGTGAGCAGCCGGGGGGATGTCCCCTCTTACTCTCTGCTTCGATGCATGCAGAGCCCACTAAGGGTCACCTCTGCAAACCACCCAAGTCCGAAAGAAGCAAAGAAGAAAACTGGCGCGCTTTAAAGTGGAGCTGTGGCAACCAATATGACTGTCTTTACCTAAACATATTTTCTGAAAGAGCACACGAAATTGAGCTTAGAGTAGCGAATAAATTTCCCCAAAACTTTTAAAATAAATTTGAATCATAGAAATGCGATAAAACCGAACCTAACTCACTGCTTCACTGGTCTGCCATCTTGTCGTGACGTCGGATGTTGTATAAACAGCAGCACATAGGCAGCTTGAACCTCTTGCCAAGCATCTGAAGCAGTCAAAAAGCCGTCGTGATCGTCTGTGGGAAACAATGAACTACGATTCATCGAACTTGTCTGGGTCGAGGAATGACCGGCAAATGTTTCAAGGTTTTCAGCATGATATTTGAGGCGATTTGCCGTTTGCGTTCGATCAGCCGCCATCGCCTCTGAGGGGATCACCCGTGGCAGCTGCATTCGCGATTTGCCGAAACGTGGACCCAGATGTAGATTCAGAAGTAGAGTGGTGTGGAAGGTTTTGTTTGCTAGCACAGTGTGAACTGTTTTGTAGCACGACTCGAATGGTGGGAGCCAGCGTTCGTGGCAAACTGGTTGCACCCACATAGGTCACAGAGACTTTGCGGTCAGAAACAGAAGTGAAGTGTTATTGAACCCCACAGCACAGCACCGATTCCCTCCACCCTCCATTGCATGCCGCAAATAGCCTGAACCAGACGCAATCCGTAAAACCATAGACGCTCACTATCGCTTCAACGCGCAGCACCGAAGAGGAGAGAGCGTCTGCTCTCGGATACAGCATTTGATGTCACAATGATTTCAGTGCCGCCGCTGCTCGTTGTTGCCAGTAGAGCGGCAGCCAGTGATTCAGAGGTGTATGTGAAAACTTAAAAATTAATTTTCTCACAAGAAATTGTATATTTTAATTAGATATTTGGTAGACATGCTCAGAGGTGAACATTTAGTGCGCGGTGAAAATTTTATAAAAATCGATGACCATCAATATTTTGCCTTAAAGGATTACTGTTGATATGCGCAATATTGTGCGCATATCAGCAGCTCGCTTTTCCCTGCATGTTTTTTTGTTTTTTTTCCAATCGGGTAGATGTGTTTTGCTGCTGTTCATAATATCAAGTTTTAGGTTAGCATACCCAAAAGCATTGCGTACGCAAAGATACAGCATCGTCATGCATATGCTGCATTAATATTTTTTAGTTGCCCTTTTCTTTTTTTTTGATTTAGAAAATTGTGAAACAAGATTTGAAAAGGATACCGTGCCCCGTCAAGTGACTTGAAAAGAGCCCCCCCCTCCCCCCCCGGTTTCCTTATTGCCTTGTGAGAAAGGAGGATCTCAGAGGGCTCGTATATCGTTGGCTTGTCTTAGAGCGCAGCTCTTAGGCACTCGTTCCCGTGTTTCGCGGCGGCGCTGTCTGTCGCGTCACACGTTGCAATATGTGATGTTAAGTACCTATACACCAATTCAATTCCCCGCTAAATTTAGCGAAGAAACTGAATTGGTGTGTAGCTCTGTGACGTCCCAGAATGCAACACTGGTCTTTCAGTTTCCCCGCTAAATTTATCAATAAAACTGACGTCACATGACCTCAACACCAATTCAGTTTCCCCGCTAAATTTAGCTGGGAATTGTATTTGTTCATAGGTAACGTGACACGAAACCATGGGACGTCATTTTCCCCGCTAAATTTAGCAAGGAAACTGAATTGGTGCTAAGGTCACGTGGCGTAAATTTTCCAGCTAAATTTAGCGGCGAAACTGGGAAGAGGGGAGGAGAAGGTGAAGGAGGTGAGCATCCTCTGTACCCTCACCTCCTTCTCCTTATATAGATGTTATAAATAAATAATTTATGTATAGTTATATATATATATATATATATATATATATATACTATATATAATTTATATTTATGTACGCACGAGTATCGGGTATTTCTTCCTCAAATTCTTTAGCACAGTACATCGCAAAATCCAACTACCTCAAGAGCTGTGTTCTAATTTCGCGTCTCAGTTTTTTTGCTTGAGCTTACCAGAGAAGTGAAATTGACATATGAAGTTTTTTTTTTTTTTACAATTTCTTCATTTTTGTGGCACACCCCGCATGGCACTTATTCATTCTTTGCTTAAATATTGGTTACTTTATAGAATATTCAACTGCGGCCGAATATTCGCGAAGTGCCATATAGCAATTTTTCTAATTGAATACAAATTTAGTAATATTAAAAATGTTATATTCATAGTCGAAATTTAGGATATTTGCACACTCCTATTAATTTTCAAATCGAAAAAAAAACGAAACAAAAAAACTTGAGTATTGTAGAGTAAAAACTGTCCTTGGAATCAAATTGAATAGAAAACTCTATTTGCCAATTATTCAAAGTGGAATGTTTGCACGCCTTTGTAGTCATGGAAACTGATTTCACCTCCTCTCCTCCATATGCTCTGCTAAAGTGGAAAGAGGTGGGAGGAGCTTTCATTTTACTCTTAACCTGTCCCCGACTACAGTTCTCACCAGTAGAGTTTCCACCTTGCAAGATGGTTTTCACCATTTGGCAATTTGCGTGCTGTGCTATGAAAGGCAGACGAGAGCATAGCTCCGTGCCGTTTGAGCTTACTCCAGCGATTGGGTGAACCTTTGGGAAGCGTGTTCCAAGAAATGTTTTTGTGGCCGAATGTGTTGCCCCTGCAAGCCACCTTGACACGACTTCTGGCCCTTTGCAGTGAAAGGGTGGAGGAGCTTCCCAGTGGCCCTGCAGGAGCCCCCAGCTGACTCCCTGGCTGCCGGGCGGGCCCCGGTGCGGGAGGCATGTGTCCAGGTGGCCGAGCTGGTGGGCTGGCTCGAGCATGCCGGAAGGGAGCCCCACATCCCCAGTTTCATCCGCACCATGCTGCACAGAGTTATCACAGGTGCCTCATTCCTCTTAACACGAGTTTCCGAGAGCATCATGAAACATTCTGACAAAAGCATAAGATAGCTACTTATCCTTACAAAATTTTGGCAGAGACCTTTATCTCCAACATGCGACGTGGTCATGTGATGCAACGTTATGGCGTTGAGTTGTGGTGTCTCGTGATACCAACTTGTTACATGACCCGGTGTTATGTGAGGTGATGTGACCAGGTCGTGCAATGTCAGGTCACGGGACATCACGGTGTCAAGCCATGGTGTGACGTGGACGTGACTTGACACTACAACTTCACACTGTGCCACGTGACATCACATGACCCGACGTAACGTATGTGTGGTCTCGTGTCATAATGTCCAGTCGTGGGGTCGTATAACAAACATTAAAAGGGGACACTGCCCAGAAAAAAAAAAAAATTCTGCAAAAAAAGTTAATTTTCAAAAATAACATTTACATCCACCAATATCTAGATTCTAGAGAGTATTCCCAAAAATTTTAATCAATTTACACTGCACAGTTAGTTTTTTATAAATTATTTTCTGTCCACCAAAGCTAAAGAAAAGGTAGGGTTTGAAGCACTTTGAACACCTTTTTCTCCGTTCCACTTTTCGGTATGAATTCCATTTTAGTCAATTTATCGTTTGATAATGGCAGTAGAGGCAAGGCTCGTTCTTCACTTTTCCTGACTGAAATTAATAAGGAATGCGGCTATGGAATTTTTTTGTCACTTTACGGATTCCTTTTATAATAAATGTTGACATTTTGTTGACACAGAAGACCAAAAAGTTGACCAATTTCGCAGAAGAGAAAATTGATAGAAATAAATGACTTTTTACAAAATACTTTCCATAGCTGCACTTCCTAGGCGTTCTGCTACATATCTAGCGAATAAAAATCTTGAATATTGTGATAGTTTTCCGACGATAGAGTAACTAAACAATGTAGGTGTGTTGCTGATATAAGCTACTCTAATTTCCTTCCCACCTAACCGACAGACCTGAAAGTTTGTTATGCACCCTCTAGCATGACCACCAGCCTACCTTGTAAATTTCATTAATTTTAAGCCAAGGGTTCAAAAGCTGACCCTTCCAGGGGGTGTGTCCCCTTAAAAGGGCCCTGCAACAACTTTTTGACTGGTTTTTAATTTGCACCGAACCTAAGCGCACTGAACGTAGCAACCTAATGAAACTTTTCTTTTCGCAAAATTCGCTTTATTTTAAAAGTTATAGGCAAATTAGAATTACAAAAACAAGCAAAAAATAACCTCCTTCATGACGTCGTAGGTCCTGGCTTGAGTGGCCGTGAACTAGAGGACGGATAGTAAGCTCATCGAGCGCTCACGGCTGCCGCACTCCGTGTCGACGGCTCGAGAGGGCGCCACTAAAGCGTGTGTTGGATAGGCTGCATGAAGCGGGCGGCCAGGGCGGCTCGCATTGCACTTGCTGCGCGAATAAAGACTATTTCGGCATAACACTTCATTGGCTACAAACGACAGCAAACACGGGGTAAAGATCAGTACAGAAAGGGAGCCACTTCGAGCTGCCATACCGCCAAATGACCTTTCTACGCTCCGGGACCTTTCTACGCTCGCCGTTCGTCAGCGCCTCATCCCACTAGCCCTTTCTAATATGCGCCGCTTTTTCCGCCGCTTGGTGGCAGGTATGTCGACGGGTCATTTCTTGTTTCCGTACTTTATAAACTGCATTTGTTTCTTTTCTGATCTAAAATACTGAGCAAAAACTACTTTCATACACAATTGAAACGGTTCGCGACACTTATATTTTGTATCTCGACTAAAAAAAAAGCTGTTAGCGGCTCTGACCAGTAGTAAGCCGAGGACCAAAAACGTCACATTTTGCGCGCTTTTGGTACCGCGGGTCACCCTCGTCGGTGGAGGAGGTTTCCGCGTCGTCCGGTTATAATATGACGCACTGATATTTAGTTACTCTCTCCGTGCCCGCTGGCTTGCCCGAACCCCAAGAGACGTGGAAACCGCAAAAAAGGTAGACGCTTAAATATGATTGCAGGGCCCCTTTAAGTCTCTTCCTGTCATTTTTTGTTTGTCTGCTTCATATGATTCTTGTTGCCTTGCCTTCGCGATTGCATATGCTCTCAGAGACAACTGTCTACAGTGAATGGACAACGGCAATGATTATATACAGTAAACTTTCGTTAATTCGACCTCGACGGGACCTTGAAATTTGGTCGAATTATCCGAATGATCGAATTAAAAAAAAGACAGAAAAACGGTTAAAATGAAACTTCCTTTTGTTGTCCAAACTACTCACGGATGGTCTGCTGCCGTCTATGCCTAAAACGCGTGTCCAAAAGCAGGCTTTGCAGAGCCGCGTAACTAGACGTCACGTCCCCAAAACATCGCACACTACAAAAACAAAAAAAAACAAAAAAAAGTTTTTCTGAGTTGACTTTGGCGTTAAGCCTGTGGGAATTTGCGTACCGCCGCCGATACGCCGTTCCCCACGTGGTCCGTCAACAACCAGAGTCCAGCCTGGTTCTTTCACGGGAGCGGGATTCCGCTCCCCGTTTATTGGTACATAAAAACACAACGCTACAAAACACTCAATCTATACTACAAACACACGCGACATTACTCAAATATTTACAAACGTACGTTAAGCCCAAAGCTTAACACAAAGAGGGCCTCTAGGCCTCGTGTCCCGCTATTGCCCGAGAGCAGTTGCTAGCACTCGCCTTTCTTGAGCGCCGGCCGGAATCCCAAGAGACTCTTGCCTCCCCGGTTACCCGACAATATCGACCGATGGGCGAGGAGGGTTTTCTCTCGCCCGCCATGGGGGCGTCTGCAGCGCCATCCAGTGGCTAGGAGAGAAAGCGGCCCGTCGGGAGCCGAACCCGAGATCCCGATCAACCCCGCGGCGACACGACCACGTGATCGTGTCTGAGGCGAGGCAACTAAACAGCTGCCCAGCGGCCAAGACTGCTAAATGGCTTGATAGGCGCCCGTGAATGCACGGTGCGCCATAAGCCAAAGTCAACTCAACAAAAAAAAATTGCGGTGGCTTAGCTCGGCTATGCCAGGATATACGTAGCGTGAGCTTATGCGCACAAAATGAGAGGCGCTATCAAGCAGCTCCGGTGCAGCGTCAGACTTGGCTACTGCGCAACGGAGGCACACGGCTGAACACGCGACGGCGCCAGTGCGTCTGCCGTGGCTATGACGTCACTCCTCTAAACTGTGAAGACCGGCGACGCGCGCGCGGTGGCGGTAGAGCTTGCGGCGGTGGCGGCTCCGGCACGCCAGCTGTGCGCTGTGTGACGTCACTGCTCCTCGTGCTTGCGCAGATTGGCGAGGTGCGCGCGCTGGCAGCGGTGCCCGCGGCGACGGCGGCTCCGCCCCGCCAGCTGTGCGCCGTGTGACGTCACTGCTCCTCGAGCTTGCGCAGCACGGAGTATGGCTCATTTTGAGAGCCACGCGAAACTGCTCAACCTCGGCCAGTGTATCTAACGCTACCAAAAAAACAAAGGGAAAAGAGAATTTGCGTTTTTCTACGCGCAGGTGGACCGCACACGATGCTACAGAGAAGCGCTCCGAGTGCGCTCGCTGAGAAAGCTTCGCGCCGACTTTGGCGCCGAACAACCAAATTGTCGGCGACAAAAAAAATTAAAAATAAAAAAGGAAAAGAGAACTTACGCTTTCCAGTGCGCAAGATGGAGCGCAAACGATGCTACAGAAAAAACGCTTCGAGAGAGCGCGCCCTGGCTCGTACCTGGCTTGTGCGCGCCCGACCACATGCTATGTTCCCTGCGCTACTCCACGCCAGATTTGTTGCGCTGGCTCGTGTCATTCGCTATGGTCCGTCTCAACGGCGTAGAGGAGCAGGCGCATATTTGCGCACGTTCTTGCAGCAAAGGGCCCGTGTTTCGCCGTACGTTGGTGGTTTTTCTGCCGTGGTGCCATGCAATGTGAGCCTGCGCGCATTCGCTCGGGACGAATTATCCGATGCGGAGTCTTCCCGAGTTCCAACTATCAAACTTTTCCTCCCATAGAAATGTATGGGCGCTCGCCGGGACTTTTGAACACGATCAAATTAAACGAAAAGTCGAATTAACCGAGGTCGAACTAACGAAAGTTGACTTTACAGTAAACTCTCAATTGGGCGAACTTCAAGGGACCCAGGGAAATAGTTCACTTAACTGAAAGTTCACTAAACTGAATATATTAACTAGAATATGGAACAGCATAGGGCACAGCATACATCGAGTCAAAAGTGTGAAATGCAATTTATGGAGTCATATACATCGATATATACAAAGTGCATAACAGTTACATTGCAGCCTTTCTCATTTTGAAAAAAATCTGCAATTTTCATTTGCACCGGCGCTCTTAAAGCGCATGAAGTAACAAAGCTGTCCAGAGAGTCTGTTTTTGCACTCCTTCTGGCACTGCTTGTTGCTGTGACGAAGCCATTCCGCAACGGCCTCGTCCACTGGCTTGAAATATCCCGTGCAGAGTCGTTTCCTGTTAGGATTTAACTCAGTTTCTCCTTCAAGCTTCGACTTTTGCTGCACTATCGTTGACAACGTCGACAGTTGAATTCCATAGTCCTTCGCAACGTCCACTTGCCTTTGACCGTTGTCCAGACGCTGAAGGATTTTGAGCTTGTCTGATAGAGACAACTGCTTCCATTTCGTCGTACTCATTACGAAAGTGGGCACACAAACTGCCGTCCTGCCGTTGTTACCCAAAACTAAGATGGCCGAATGGAACCGATGGCAAAGAAAAACACACCACGTGCGTTCGTTTTCGTCTGCCACACTGCCGCTTTGCCTTGGCGGTGCTGTAAACACCAGCAATGATACCCCGCTGCTGTACAGGCAGCGGCGGCAGGGCGGCGGGCATCGGCTATGCCAGCACTGCATAGCCCACAACTTCGTTGGACTGATTGCAAAAATAATCCTGGGTCCTCCGATCAAGTTCGTTGAACTGAAATATTCGCTATTCCGAAATCGAAACCTTTTCGCATAGAATGCATAGGAAAACCACTGGGGATTTTTTGGAAGTTTGTTATTCTGAAATATTTATTAAACCGACGTTCGCTCAAGTGAGAGTTTACTGTATACGTTTACACTTCAGTTGTATGCAGCATATCTGAGAGGCACGGACTCGAGCACACAGCTTCAGAAGGTGCTGTTTTGGCGCGTTTTGGTGCAAACAAAGCCTAGCACGGTGCTACGCCTGTGCGTCCGTACCCTTGATAGCACTGCATGCAGCTTGTGCGACAGTGTTTTCGAAGGGGAACTGTTGTGCCTTGTAGTGGTGGCGGCTCTCGCGTCAACGATGAAGAGTAGCTTCACAACATCGTACACGCACATAAAACACTGCTCACAGTCAGTTGTTCCAGTCGGCTTGCTTTTCTCCACGCTGAAATGCTTCCAGCCACGTTTGGCAACTGTGTGCATCCCTCGACCCCTCTACCTTTTAGCCTTCCTTGTGGATCGAAAATAAGAACAGCGAAAACAGGTCCTTACCGGAAAAAAATCATGAGCCATTCCATACTGTGAAGGTGGATGACCAGCGAAGCTGTTTAGCACACGACGCAGACCCGCCCCAAGAAGCCGGAGGAAACTAGACACGCACGACAGGACCGCCACCTGGCGGAAAGTAGACACGCACGACGGGATTGCTACCCTGGGAGAGCAGAAGGAAAGGAAACTGGGCACGCAAGCGCTTGGAACAATGACAAAGAGAGGGCGGTGCGAGCATAGACATGGCCGACGCGTGTCGCACAGCGGCAAATCTTTGAGAAACCTTTATTATATCTACCTGTGAGTCTACTGATCTTGAAAATGGTGCCTATGATAACTAATATACTGAGTTGACCTATTGCTAAATTACCCAAGCATCAAGGAGAATGCAGGGAATGGTGTTCCATGCATTGCACGTGCCGGCATCTGCAGCATTAACTGTTCTAAAGCAAGAGCCTAAAACAAATGGCATCTTGCACGCACGTTCGTCATTGCTTTATTTTGGTTATTTGCTTCGAATCTTTTATACGGAGAAGGCATGTGTGCGGTGCGTGCGGCAGTGCGAGCGTAGAGCTTTTGGTCACGTACACAAAATATTCACGGAACCCTAGCCATAAACAGCTTCACTGTAAAAAATGATTATCTACGTTAATGCGAATAGCATCAAACGGTGCGGAGTTATGCGCTGTTCGTCAGGTGGCCGGCACACTCTAGATACGCCAGCCCACTCTTGAGGCGATTCTAAATTTGTTGACACTTTCACAGCCCTGCGCACGATCTCCGCAGCCCAGCACGTGCGTTTGTGTCACTTAGGAAGGCGAGCAAAGCACGCGCCATACGCACAAACACTCAAAATGGTACCGACCAGACTTTCTGGCGTCTCAGCTAGTCTCAACCAACGGTACTCTAAACGGTTGTTTATATCTTTACTATAGGACGCGCTTTACAGCGCTGTCACAGCTAGTCCGGTGCGCGCGCGTTCCATGCACGAGGGCTCATTCCGCTCTCGTGAATCTGAGCACGGCCGCTACATCACCATCTCCCGAGCGCGGGAGAGGGTGAGCTAGCGGCCGTGCTCGGCCTCACGAGAGCGGAATGAGCCCTCGTGCATGGAACAGCGCGATGGTAAAGATATAAACAAGTGTTTAGAGCGCGTTGAATGACTGCCTTCATAGCTCTGTGGTTAGCGCGTCTGCCTGCTGATCAAAGGGTCAACGGTTCGAATCCCAGCCGGCGCCGGTCTTTTTTATTTATTTATCGACCCGCGGCGTAAGAGGTTAGATAGCCAGATAGAGTAGATAGATAGATAGATAGATAGATAGATAGATAGATAGATACATAGACGAAAAGTGCGTGGAAGTATCCAAAGAATGCTATTCGCATTAAAACGACACGTCACGTACGGTCGCTCGCTGATTGGCTTAAGTGCGCGCGTCGAGGGAAAAAATTGGGTCCAGAGAAGTCGTCTCCCGGCGTCGTCCTCCTCGGCACGCAACTTTATTCAATACAAAAATAAGCTAAAGACTCACCTCACAACGCGCGTTTTTCTGCAGTGTGAATGTGCCTTTAGGGGATGTGAGGGGAAATGGCTGATGTATCGGAGCATCTCAGTTGACTCAATGGTCTTGGAAATCTTGCTCATTTTTGTAGGTCAGCCTCCTTCGGTTACCACTGTAGCTTGACCTCTAACTTTAAAAAAACACTGAGCCAAGGAAAAGGAAAAAAAAAAATCTGGTTAGAACAGGCATATCTCAAAATAATTGTTTGTCAAAAAATATTTTTTTCCCAATATTATTGTTACAAGACAAATTTTTTGATTTGAGGGAGAAACTGAAATTGTGCCTCTGTGGGATGATGATGATAGAGTTTGTACGCAACTAGTGTGCGCTCTAAGGTACAGTGAACTTGGAACGCACACTATACTCTGCGACAACTTTTCTTGGCAATGCAGTGGAAGGTACATTCACGCTTTCCCTCTCCCATTTTGAGCGCTGAATAAAGCGCTGCGGGGGCTCTCTTCCTCTCCTCGGAAAGGCCAAGAAAAGTTGTCGAAGAGTATAGGTGGGTACAAACGCTATCATCATCATCCCACTGGGGTACAATTTCGGTTTCGCCCACAAATCGAAAAATTTGTATTGTGGCATAAATATTTGGCAGACAAATTAATTTTTTTCAACAAACATTTATTTTGAGACATGCCTGTCCTAACCAGGTAGAAGAAAATATTTTTTTACTAGGTTCAGTGTTTTTTAAAAGACAGTACCGAAAAAAAAAAACACCCGAGATATATTCTAATAAATAAGGGAGTCGTTGCTTTCTTTGACCTGGTTACATTATGTTTTACCCAACTCGTCTTATCAGGACCTCATTTTTTTTTAAATACAAGCATGTGAAATGTTTGTCATGTAGTGAAACTAGTTCTTTACGTAAGGTCTGCTTTCTAAAAAAAAAAAAAAACATTCCAGTTTTGATTTATTAAAAAATGAGTCTCCACTCTCGGTTCAAATAAAATGTGAAATATCAATACTGAAAAATTGTTTAAATTGGATCTACAGTCCAGTTTTTCTCTTGGCCCAATTTGATGTTTGGCCATGTGTGTTCTTGTTGGCAGGTGTGGCCCGGCTGCCCCTGGTGAACGGCTTTGCCCGCACGCCCCCGTCCTGTGGCAGATGCAGTGGGCCCCCCAGTGGGAGGCACCCGTCCCGCCCCTCCGGCCGACTGGTTGCTGGACCGGGACCTGCTGCACGAGTACATCTACCGGGCCAACCTTCTCGGTGAGGCCGCCCCACCGGGAAGCTCTGGGTGCTCATTCCTCAGAGCTACTTTCCTCAGGAAGGAGGGGGGTCTCCCTCTTCCTCAAATAGAAAGGAGGAATTGGGGAAGAGTTTCCTTCTTTCTGGCTGCTCGTCTGTCTTAAAGTAACAAAACGGTTCAGGTGTCATTACTCTGAAGCGTCTCTTGCCCTTTGTTGGCATGCACTCGGAGACCCTGGAAGAGAACGACTTTATGTTTTAAAGGCGACCCCTTTGGAATGCGGCACGCCTGTTTGTATTTGATCCCGGAAGCTGCATTCACTGGGAATAAAAATTGGCAGTGACCTTTATCTCCGAAGCTCATATAATGCATGGAGTGTAGTATTTGAGGAGCAATCGTCTAAATTTGTTTGGAGGACATTACACGTCACGTGACGTTTAATGATATCAAGTGGTGTCCCGTGACACTGTGACATCACACTACTATCGCATCGCCCGACATGGTCACGGAGAGGGACATTATGTGATCACTGTGTCGCATCGCGTGACACTGTCACCTTACGTCTCTTCCTTAACCTGGCTCGTGGTGATGTCTACCTTCTTAAATGCTTCTCTCACTGCCAAAAGGTGCATCAAACCCGTGTCTTGTGATTGGCAGTTTACAAAATTCAAGAAACATTATCTCACCACTTCTGTTGCAACAGGAATTTCTTAGAGTGAAAAAAAGTACCTAGTACCAGGATTGTTGCCAGTTTTACATTGATGGTGCCAAGTCCTCAATGTATGTTGGCTCTGCTGTTCATTCGCATTGTTTGACCCATGTGGCTCAGCTAAATGTTGTCGCCTGCATTTTTGTTACCGAGCTCTATTGTGTATTGGTCACCCTTCTGGAGCAAAGTGGTTAAAGCCATTTTTTATGTAGACTCCCAGAGGAGTTATTGCTGCAGTATGCTCACTTGCACCAACCAAAAACTTTCAGCTTTTTCACTCTGGTGAAGATGGAAGACCAGCGAAGCTGTATTATGGTGGGATTGAAGTATTTATAAAAACTGTTCAGCCGCCGTGGCGTCCTGTCGTCGCCGGGCCTCGCGCTTGCGCTTGGCTTCTGTGGCATGATCGTCATCCGTGGCGTTGGCCCACTGGCGCCGGTCACATTGCCGCTTCTGTTCTTGGCAGCATTCCAGGCGGGCGATCTGCCCTTCTTTCACAAGGGATTCGAAACCACTCGACGCAGTGGAACTCGAGGTGATAGCGGCATTTGCGCGGCCATTCGCGCTGCTGCGCACGTCACCGCTCCTTGCGCTTCCGCTCTTCTTACTCCAAACGAACGGCACACGGCCGACCCATTGTGAGTCCAAAGGGCAACTAATAAGAGTGCTAGCGCTATCTCGACGTCACGGGACACAGGACACACACGATTGGTAGGTGAGACGATGACGTAGCGTGACGGTGACGTAACATGACAGTGACACGCCGCTTCTCCACGGACACGAAAGTGGGGAACTAGCCCTTAAAGGGCAACTCCGCTCAATTCCGAAAAATTTAGGCTTACATGTGATTCCATTTCACAAAGCACTACTAAACAGCTCTACGTTTTCGGATTTGCGAAATGTGGAATAGTATTTGTGTAATATTAATTTAAACATCAGCTGATACCGAAACCGAAACTTCGGTTGCGTCAGGCAACATCGGTCTCGTGTCGTCAGAGTCATGGCCACGTCACGTCGAACCACGTGGTCTTGTGACGTTCGTGGGGGCGAGGTACAGGACACGCGACGCGGGCAGTTCGCTTCGCATGGCGTGGACGGTGATGGCCCGAGTGAGAGGGGAAGTTGAGAAGACAAAAGAGGAGAGGGGGAGCGGAGAAACAGACCGATAAGCGCGCAGGGCAGCGGCGCAAACTAGCGCATCCAGCGTTACGGTGATCACGTGGACGCTGTTGAGCCAACAGCGGGAGGAGAAACTCATGACGTCATCGTTCAATTTCGCTCTGTGAAGTAAAAACAAACAAAACGTGAGAATGACGTAGTCATGCCTCAGACGTAGTGGCTCAACGTTGGCTGCTCCAACTCCGTCGCATTGACTGCGCTGACGATTACGCCTCACGTCGCACGCTAGAGTTGGCAGATTTCGGTGACTTTGCTCATTTGAAAGTTTGCTGGCCAGTTTATTAAATATATAGACGGAATTAGATCGTAATATTTGACATGGGGTCTTCCTATATGATACTGAAGAGGGCTGCATAGTTTTCTAACTATGAAAAATGAAGCGGAGTTGCCCTTTAGCAGCTTTGCTGTAAAAATTGCATGCTGCGTTGTGGAATGTTGAAGGCTATTTGGCTTCAGCCAGTGTGCTCTACAATGTTTGCAGTGGGTTCTTCGCTTTCAGTGATTGAAGACCTGTGTGAGGTGATGCACGCTTTGGTGAAACGATTATACGAGATGTTGCATATGTTAGAGCAGTGGTTCTCAGCCATTTAAGTTTCGCGGACCCCTTGTGGATCGGCGGATATGGTGGAGGACCCCACTCGTGGTAAGGGGAAGGGGAATGTATAGTTGAATTATGATAGTGATTTAATAAATGGATATACCTAAGGGCTAGTGTGAGGTAGACTTCTCTTACTGACATATACACGAGAAAACTCACCCGAAAAATGGAACGTTTCTTCTCAATCTGAGAAAAGACAACTTTTATTGCCGAGCTTGACCAATGAGGCTGGGCTTCGCAGACCCCTAGAATGCCTCCGCGGACCCCAGAGGGTCCACGGACCCCCATTTGAGAATCACTGTGTTAGAGGAAGATGCAGAGACATGCTTTTTTTTTTTTTCTCTGAAACGCTCTTTCAGTTAGGGGCGCGCGTGACTGTGCCTGGGTTGAAAGAAGCGAAAGTGTGTATGCGAGCTGTTCTGTAGAGGTGCGGGGAGTTATATGGGAATGGAACCTGGGCGGCGGCAGTGGGGAAGCGAGGGAGCATGTCTGCATAGTGTGACCACGTGGGTATTTTGCAATGGCAGCTACGGGAGGGGAGGGGGAGGAAGGAGGGAGGGAGGGAAAGAAAGGGAGAGCGTCGCTAGATCAAGAGCAGTGGCAGCAAACGGGGAAGAGGGGGTGGAGCGAGAGAGGGCCTTGCAGTGGTGTGAGGAATGACGGGGAGAGGGAGAGCAGTGCCTCTGCTATAGAGTGAGGTTTTGCTTTTGGACATGAGCATTCTTTGCCAGGAAGGGTCACTAACAGCTACTGCTATAAAATAAGCTGACCCAACTTTTATGAGCGAAAATTCAACAGGTCCTTTGGGATAGGCATGACATTAAAGTTTTGCTAGGTCCCGAGCCGTGTTGACATTGCAGGCAATGAGGCTGCAGATAAATGTACGGGCTGCCTCTTAACAGATACTTTTACCATCACATGTCTGCATACCATACCAAGACCTTCGAATGCCCATAAGGCTTGCACTTTTACAATTGTGGCAGTCTGAATGGGACTTGGCAGATAATAATAAGCTTCATACCATCAAGCCTAGACCTCTGTGCTTGGGAGACCTCCTACAATCGGAATCATTTCCGTCAAGTCCTTCTTCGCTGCTTAAGAGTTAGCCACATCTTCCTTTCCCATTATAATAACTTCTTGTGAATGAGAAACCACCGGTGTTTTGCCACTGTGGAGAGACTGTCTGTTTTACATATTTTTCTCCCCCCCCCCCCCCCCAAGTTTTTTAAACACTGCATCTCATTCCACCCTACCCTGTTTCTAGGGAAGCAGCCCCTTATGTCACTTGAACCTCTTCTGGCTTTTCTTGAATATATAGGTATTTTACAGAAACTATAGCCCAGTTGCAGTCCTAGCATGCCATTACTAGTGTTTTTAGTGTGCTTAGTTTGCTCAATACGGTCATTGCAGCTCGCGCCATAAAACCTGCAACCAACAACAACAATACGTGCTATTGGATATGCACGGATTCACAGTCGGACAAATTTTTGGGAGTAGGGGCTTCCGTTAGAAGGCATTTCATGCTTTAAAATAATGTTTACTACACTGTGGGCTTTTAGGAGTGGTGATATCTGGTCCTTCATTACCCGGCAATTTTTTCTGTAACAAATTCTTTGATTTTCTGATCAGAAAAATTGACCGCATCTCCACGTGGTGAATGATGTTGGTTGGGGCGAAGCTCTGGAGGTGCTTGTCTGCGTAGACGCTGAGCCGCAGCATGCCGAGCCTTTCGTTCGTTTTCATCCATGTCAGAAAGAGAATGTGTGGTATGGAACGTGGTTATACAGTTAAACCTCGATGTAACGAAGTCGGTAAAATTCGGAATTTACTTCGTTACATCGAAATTTCGCTACATAGAAATTCGGAGAAAACGTTGAAGAAAGTTTTCACAAATGTTTCTCGGGTGCACGAAACTCACCGAGGACACCTTTATTTCGGTTGAAAGTAGTTCGTCGTCTTTTCCTGGGCCACTCTTGACATTATTATTCGCATCACACTACGTTAGCATAGCCAGATGGCCTGCATCGCGTCTTCGTCTTGCTGTGCGCTCGTGGACCGCCTCAAGACATCGATCACGTCCACCACTTCACGGTTACTGGGCACATCGCAGGTGTCTTGCTCATCAGGCTCGCTGTTGCCACGAACATAGCTAGCTATCGCCTCGTCGGTCACCTCCTCCGCCGCAATGACAGCAGAGTCGACGTATAGAAATTGTCGTCGAGGTCGACGTTGTCAGGGACGGCTCCATCGCCTTGAAGGCTCCATCACCCAGGACAACGAGAAACGCACGCTTTTAGTTAGGCCTCGAAACGAACTACGCAGCGCAAATGAAACCGACGGACGAAACGGCGGCGGCTCTAGTGTCCTCTAGTGGCCCTTCTGTACACCACACTCGCCAGACTCGGCCTGTTTCACCCTTTGCGCTTTATCGGTGGCCCGTTTCAGCACGTGTGCTTTTCAAAATCTCCTTTGGGACCCAAAAGTTTGTGCCGAATTGTCCATGAAACTTCGTTACATCGAAATTTTGGCAAACGGGACTTCGTTACATAGAGGTAAAAAATACATGGCGTGCATACACTTGCGGTTAGAAAAAGGTATGCACTTCGTTACATCGAGGGTTTCGTTACATAGAAGTTCGTTACATAGAGGTTTGACTGTATACGCATTTGAGCATTTGACCGCAGCGCCCTCTCGTCTATAAACGTTGAGCCAATGCATGCAAAGTTTAACGTGATTATATACGCATTTGACCGCAGCGCCCTCTCCTGCATAGAAGTTGAGCGGCTACATGCAACGTTTCATCCATGACAGAAACCCCACGTCTTGAGTTACTACCACATCTCAGAGCCCCCTTCTCGTCCTGTCGTTGCGCAAACAGATTTCAACATTTTTTTTTTTCATCAATTTTTCATCTTTGTCTTTTTTTTTTTTTTTTTTGCCCTACACGAGCACGTGAGCTCACAAGCTCGTAATTTTTTTTTTTTTTTCTTTTCTGCTCTACACGAGCACGTGAGCATGTGCTCACGTGCTCGTGAGCACGTGATCTCACGAGCAGAAGCACGAGCACCCGACGCCGGCCTACGGCGGACGGACATACGGACATGGCTAGCCCCTAAGGAGCTTCGCCCCTAAAAGAGCCCGAGGGATTTAGGTTATATATTGTGAATCTCGCACACAGTGATCCGCATTTTTGTAAGAAAACTTTGAAAGAAATTGTTGCCAGCATGAGGGTTTTCTGCTGACAGGAAATTACGGGAGGTTCAAGTTTCGCTTTAGTGAATTCTAGCTGTGTGTAATTCAGGTAGGCTGGGAATGCACAGCTCTGAGCTAATTATCTTTGAGACCAGTCTAAGGACATTCAAGTATTTCTCCAGCTGCAAAGCCTAGAAGTACCATGTATATATTCTCTGGCAAGTGCAAGCTTCTTTACTTGTTCACAGTAATCTGCTGCACTAAATAGCCACTTGCATGGCATTCAATTAGTTGGGACACAAAAACTTGCCCTTGCTTTTGGTTGTGAACATCACCCTGCAGTCCACTTTAAATCCAAATTTCGCCCAAGTTTTTCCTTCATACTGGTGTAGTCGTGGACGTCTGCGCAGCTAAGGTAGGCTTTTTTCTGGAATGTAAGACCTGTTTCATTTCCTGTTTTCTGGGTATGACCATCCGTGCTTATTCACCTCGGATACTTCTGTGGCAAGCAGCGCGATCACTGGATTTATAAGGTTGAGCACCAAAGGGGACCGTTACCAAGAGAACTCTGATGCCTCTTTCAGGCTGGATCTCGCGACAGCAGTTCGAAGAGACGTGGATGGCCCTGTTGGGCGTGCTCAACACATCGCCATCGAGCGAGCGAGAGACCCCGAGGTTTGTGTGGACACTCCCTCGCAACCTGCGTGGGGGCTGGGCGGGGGCTGAGCTTGCTTCTTCTGTCTCAGGATGAACAGGAGCGCACAGCGGTGCAGTGTCTGTCTGTACGCTGCATCACCAGCCTGCTGCTGCAGTCGTTGCGGCTCCCACAGCCAGGCAACCCACACAGTAGCAGCCTGCTGCACCAGCCCCGTGACAAGCCCTTTGCCTTCGTTCACACCAGGTGAGCGAGCCAAGGGAGACCATGGTTTTTGAAACTAACCTGTGGGCAGTCAAGCTGATTGTGTGCCATGAACGCACTTTGACCTTCAATTACCGTAAAAACCCGCATATAATACGAACCCGCGTAGAATACGAGGCATGATTTGAGGACCGCGAAGAAAAAAAAAAGTTTTATCCGCGTATAATACGAAACAATTTAAGGACCGCGAAAATTTTCCGCGTAAAATGCGACCCAGGTAGTCTTAAGGAAAACGTATATTTGCGTCGCAATCGAACCTTAATCACTGTCATCTCTTCCATCAGACTCCTTGTCCGACGCCTCGTCCCAAAAGCAGTCGTCTTCAGTGCCGTCGAGCACATTTGAAATCCCGCACTTCTTGTCTTGAAAGTGCGAGCGACGGGTGTGCGCCGACGCAGTGAAAGCCCGGCGCGGCACATTAAACGAGTAACCCAATGTCGGCTCGCCAAAGTTCTCTCGCCTTCTCTTGCAGCAGCTCGATGTTTATGGCGACGTGCCGTTCACGTTGCTCTTTTACAAAGTCGCCGAGACTTGCCTCGACGTCGGCGAACACGCCATTCTTTGGGCCTCTAAAGCTTCTTCTCGTTCCGTTGCATGCGAACAGAGCTTGCTTTTGTCGTCTCCATCCGCGGATGCTGCCTTCATTTACGGCAGCACGGTTGCCGATGTCTTCCGCAACCAAAATTACTTTTCTGTTAAAGGCGGCCGAACATCGTTTTCGCGCCGACGCCATTGCCAAGCCTGACCGTGGACGCATGGTGGCGCCTCAGACATTGTGATTTTAATGATGATGATAGCTGTTTTGAACGCCTTATTGCTTCGAAACCGAAACTACGTCCAGCTGCGTTAGATCGTGCCTCATCGAAGCTGAAAATTGTTGGGACCCGCGTATAATACGAACCTCAAATTTTACATGGCAAAATTTGAAAAAATCAGTAGAACCCATCCTTTGGGAATGATTATCTACGTTAATGCGAATAGCATCAAACGGTGCGGAGTTATCCGCGTTCGTCAGGGTGGCCGGCACACTCTAGATACGCCAGCCCACTCTTGAGGCGATTCTAAATTTGTTGACACTTTCACAGCCCTGCGCACGACCTCCGCAGCCCAGCACGTGCGTTTGTGTCACTTAGGAAGCGAGCAAAGCACGCGCCATACGCACAAACACTCAAAATGGTACCGACCAGACTTTCTGGCGTCTCAGGTAGTCTCAACCAACGGTAGTCTAAACGGTTGTTTATATCTTACCATGGACGCGTTACAGCGTGCAAGCAGCCGGTGCGCGTGCGCTCCGATGCACGAGGGCTCATTCGCTCTGTGAGGCTGGAGCACGGCCGCTACATCACCCTCTCCCGAGCGCGGGAGAGGGTGAGCCTAGCGGCCGTGCTCAGCCTCACGAGAGCGGAATGAGCCCTCGTGCATGGAACGCGCGCGCACCGGTAGCTGTGACAGCGCTGTAAGCGCGTCCTATGGTAAAGATATAAACAACCGTTTAGAGTGCGTTGAATGACTGCCTTCATAGCTCCGTGGTTAGCGCGTCTGCCTGCTTATCAAAGGGTCAACGGTTCGAATCCCAGCCGGCGCCGGTCTTTTTTATTTATTTATCGACCCGCGGCGTAAGAGGTTAGATAGCCAGATAGATAGATACATAGATAGACGAAAAGTGTGTGAAGTATCCAAAGAATGCTATTCGCATTAAAAAAACCTCGTATTATATGCGGGTTTTTACGGTAGATGAACTGTATTCCATCTTGTGTAGTGGGTCCCAGGTGCAGCTGGGAATGTGGGCAATAAACCAAATAACTTGGTACTACTAGCTGAATCCCAGTTGCAGTTGGTCCAAGTTGCACCTGGTTCCAGCTGCAGACAAGGAATACGTAACACAAAAGGAAGGTTCATCAGTCTTTACTATCAAAAAGTTATCGAAGGGAGCGTAATGTAGTTCTCTGACAAACATGTCAGCTGTCTCATTCACCTCTTGCTTGCGATGGTTGAAGTGGCGATTGTGCAAGGGATGAACTTGCCTTCACCAAGCCATAGTCTGCGGGATCAGCCACCAGCACTGGTCAGCGTTGGTGACTTTTGGGCGTCCGACGTGCAAACATAAATTTTTCCCAGCAGAAAATTTATCTCGTCCTTCTCGCATGCTAAGCGGTTTATAGCCCCCAAACCTGAACAACAGGGATTAGTCACAGTGGCAGGAAATGATAACCAAGAGAGGCTGTTGCTATCGCTTGACTTGGTCTACACTATCCATAGCCTATGGCTCTATCTTTCTCTTTCTCGTGGATCGCTCTTCGGGCTATTCTGTGAAGGGCTCAAGTGTTCCTTTCCCGGAAGGACCATACTCCATTCATCCCTAAGCTGATAGTATGGTGGAGGCTGCGTACTCGTCGGACCAGTCCTATGTCTATCTTTAGCCACATGATTACGATACTGCTTATACGCACACGCAGGGAGCGGGGTCAGGTGATGAAAAGAAGGCTTGTGATTGGTCTGGTGAGTGCATTACCCCCACCACTGTCAGCTCAAAATCAAGACGACTCACATGTCATTGTAAGCTGTTCTTTTGCTTATTGAGGGGCTGTGTGAGAACACCGAGGTGTCGCGAAAAGTCTGCCAACCCTATAACGACCCCCCACCCCGCCCTTGGACCCCAAGTCATGGACATCCCAAGCACCTGTGCATCCCAAGCACCTGTGCATGTGCAAAGGCTTCGGCGGATTATTGCGTATGGTTATCGGAGTCATTGGAACACTCTTCTAAAACTCTCTATTGTCATGCCAACCTCAGCCGAAAGCGCTAAGCTGATGCTGCGCTGCAGTCTGGTCCTCTTGCATGTATATTATTTGAGGCCACTGTCATGCATTCTTTTCTGCGAGAAGAGCATGGAATAAAGGCTCAGATACCTCAACGTTTGTTGTACTGTCGAGACCAGTTATAACGAAGTCAACGGGAATCGAAAATTGCTTCGCTATGTCCGCTTCTTCGATATATATGAACTCGTACAAATAACATGAAAAAAAAAAAAGAAGATAACTTGGGTTGTCATGGGCAGAGGTTTATCGAGCCTGCAGAAAGTGGTCGAGGCTTCCCTGCACGTGTCCTCTGCTAGATTGGAGCCGCTTCTCGCCAACTACTAGAAGCTCAGATTGAAAAAAGATCCTGCTATGTATGGACCGGGTCGACAGCTGCGACGGCCCCGCGGAGGACGACGCCGGCGGTGGACGGCATTCTTGACGTTTTGCGCACTCCGTCGAGGATATGGCACGCTTTTGATTTCAGGAGATTGCCTTCGTCTTGCTCGTCGAGGTGCCGGCGATACCAAGACTCTCCATCGTTGAGTGGTGACGATTCGCCAAATCGGTGCTTGAGCGATTAGACTTTTGCGCAAGAGCAACCTCACCGACCAGACGCCGACACGGATCACGAAGCAAAAAAAGAAGCGTGCACTGCACCGAGTTCGCGCTCAAGCTTGTTTGTCGTCAGTGTAGAGAGCCTGGATTTAAGAGATGGGAGAACTGCTTTATCGGGTCACGTGGTTTGTGGGCCGCGTTTGCAAAACGAGCTGCAGCATGCAAGGAATCAAAATTCAGAAGAGTTCACCTTCTGCAAACGTGCCTGCCTCTCCGCCCAGTTTCCTCGTCACACTGGCTTCGTGACAATCAAATGCAGGCATACTTACTGCTCCCTCTCTTAAATCTAGGCTCTCTCCATCATCTCCGCCGGAACGTTGTCGCTAGCGTTCCGAACGCCCCTATCGGCATGCCACGACGGCTTCTCGACGTGCAATGCGGTAAAGCCGCTTCCCAGATAAGGATGGGGAGCAGACGACGTTGCAAAGACTGCCGCCGGCGGCCTTTCCAGCATCTTCTGCACCCTGTCCTGGGTGGCTTCTTGGCCGTGGCAGCATAGTGTGGCGGTCCGAGACTTAATAAACTTTCTGAATTTTATTCTTTTTTGAAATTATCACAAAATTTCTCTTTGCTATATCCAGAGGAGCCGCTCTATTTCCTTCATTAAAAACAGACACAAATGCATTAAAAAAGTGCAAACAGGAATAGGAAATCGTGATCACTTTGCTGCAGCCACTATTTCGTTCTAATGTCTCGACATTACTGTTAACAATTTTATATTTACGCCACATCATTTCGTGGATTTCGCTAAGTATGAATTTCGGGAATATTTAGTGGGCACGACATTTTATGATTGGAAGTAGTTTGCTATGTGCTCATTATGTCAGAGTAATGTATTTCGCATGATAAATTTTTCTAACTATTTTTACATCGCAAAATTTGCCAAAATGAGATTTTTGCAAAGATTAACTCGTTTTAGTATTAGTGTTTGATGCGGTTGCTGAAACAATAAAGAAACAGTATTTGACGTGGTCTGCTGAAACAATAAAGAAACATATTTTGCTAGCAAAAAAAGCAAAAAAGACACCTTTCAGCTTTTCCACTCTGGTGTAGAGGGAAGACCAGCGAAGCTGTACTATGGTGGGACGACCTCAAGGACGACTTCTTGGACGACCTCAAGGACGATGCCTAGGACAACCTCAAGGACAACGTCTAGGACAACCTCAAGGACGACTTCTGGTACGACCTAGAGGACGACGTCTAGGACGACCTCAAAAACGGTGCCTAGGACGACGCCTAGGACGACCTCAGGAACGACGCCTAGGACGACCTCAGGGACGACGCCTAGGACGACCTCAAGGACGACGCCTAGGACGACCTCAAGAACGACACCTAGGACGACCTCAGGAACGACGTCTAGGGACGACCTCAAGGACGACGCCTAGGATAACCTCGGGGACAGCGTCTAGAACGACCTCATGGACGACCTTAAGGACCTCTAGGACGACCTTAAGGATGACTTCTAGGACGATTTCAAGGACAACCTCTCGGACAACCTGAAGGATGACCTCAAGAACGACATCTAGGACGACTCTCAAGGACAACTTCTAGGACGACCTCGAGGACGACATCTAGGATGACGCCTAGAGAAGTTGAGCCTTTCCACTCTGGTGAAAACCAGAGTGGAAAGGCTGGAAAGGTTACCCTCATCTATGAGTGAGGCCGGCAAGCCAATTGACTGGTTGCCGCCGTCGCTCATAGATGGCGGTAGCTGTCCAGAGTTCTGTGTCGACATTTGTTTGGAACCGGACATGATCCTGGGAAACCTAGCCCTTAACAGCTCCGCTGTAAAAAATAGTGAGATATTTACAGGGGTGGTTCAGTTACGCCATTTTGATAAATTCCCGCTTGCCTGCGCCTTGCTGCGCCCAAAGGGAATAATTGCGCCAAACTGCGCCAAGGTGAACAAATCTGCTAACGAATTGGTTCTTGGAAGAGTTTTCATTTTCGTCTGGCAACTGTGGGAATCCAGTGGGGGTTTGGCCATCACAGTCCAATCCAGGTTTTTGGCTCCAAGGCATTGTTTCACAGGGTTCGCACCAAGTTTACCTATATTCCTAATGCACCGCAGTTTTAACAGTTTTAGTTGCATTTTGAAGCTCACTACTGAAGATTAGCAAGCACAAGTAATTCATTTTTTTTTTCTGCATGCTCATGTTTAGAAGCGTGACACTGTTTTATATGAATGTGCTCGCACATGTTTTCCATTTCGTTAGCATGCTCGGTCGGTATTGCTTGGTTACAAATTTTTTCCTTTTTTTCACGTCAAATAATCTGGAGCCTTGATTGTACAACTCGTTAAAATGTCTATACATTAGGGAAAACCCAGAATATTTTTATTGATGATTTGCTCGTTTCACGTGATAAGACTTTGTATACCTAGTGCTAATTTACTTCTCTATCTCGAGCAGGGGTCTCGAAACCCTGGCCTGCAGAACCGCTCCGTCGGGCCCGCAGATGGCGGTGGTCTTTTCAGTGATGCCCGGCTCACGGCCGGGCATCACTGGAAAGACTGCGGGAGGGAGGCCCCTCCAGAGTTCGCTCTGCAAAAGTGAAAAGAGGAGGGAGGTCTTCCACTTTACTCTGAAGCTGTCACCAAATATAGTACAGCATAACTGCTAAATTTGGGTCTTTAATGGGCGTCACGTAACGTATCGCATGAATGCATGCTGGTATCACTAATAGGGAACTGCACCAAATTGCTCCAAACTTACGTGTGTGCTGCTCCAAAGCTGCTCCAAAGAGCGACTTTTTCTGATACAAACATGCTCCATAACGAGATTTTTTCTGCTCCAAACATTGCTCCAAACTCAAAGCTGGCTGGACCACCGCTGTATTTAGAATAGAAAACCTTGGACAGAAAAAAAGTTATTGTTCAGAAAAAAAAGCTGTCGTTGATGTTCTCTTGGCGCTAAGGTCCTTCCGAGATGGTTATTGAAATGAACGAATTACGGGAGGAACCCGACGGGTCAAGCAGGTGCCAGAATGCAGAAGAATAGTGGCTCGGCTTTCTTGAGTCCTAGTTTATACTCCGTTCAGCCCAAAGCTGACGATGTGATGGGAGCTACACGCTTGCCAGCCCAATCAACCGCTTCTTTTTCATCGCCTGACCACGCTCTCTGCACGTAGGTATGGGCGAGAGCATAATCACGTGGGGGAAGATAGGCTTATGACTGGTCCGATGAGCACGTAGCTTCCCCTGCACTGTCGGCTTAGAGTTGACTGGAGTATACAGTGCTCTTCATGTACTTCAAGTCTGACGGTCAAATTGAAGGGTTAGCTTCAAGGAGGGGGCAGTGGGGAAGGAAGAAGGTGCGGCTTCTGCATTTCTTTGTGGGATTACTAACCGGCCGCTGTACTAATCTTTTCTGATCCTAAACATGAGAAGGTGGGGTTCTTCTTTCCTGTTGTGGGGAAAACGGCGAGGAGTGAGGGCTGGCGAGAGTAAGCTTCCTTCTTTCTGCTTGTTGGTCGGCTTTTAAGGTCCCCTCCCCATCGCGTGCAAAAATGTGTTCACCTGCGTTTCTGCATTGTGGAGGTGAAATCCTGATACAGTGTAAATGGTAAGCGAATTGGATTAAACTGGGTAGGCTAACTTTCGGAGTGTGACCGAAAAAGTTAGTAAAAATGTATTGTAGCCAGGCCAGGAATGCAAAGTGTTTTAAAGAATGTGAGTCTGTTGTTTTTTTGCTGTCCAATCCCACAGCTCGTCACAAATGCCATCGGAATGCGAAAGTTAATTTTTAGTCGATCAATTTTTTTACTGTCTTCGCAGGACTGTCACTCACCCCATAAAGCAAAAAATTGACAGCGACTGAAATTTCACATGCCGTTCAACTCTGTGATCAGTTTTTTTCGGAATTTGTGTACACAGTTTGCCCATAAGTTGCCATTGTTTGGCTTTTGTATTGTAGCCTCAATACTACATCCCACGTCTGCAATAGAGAAATCGCGTCGAAGCTAGCTTTACTAGACAAGGTCAGTTATGGAACCCCCGCAGAGGGGTGTACCCCTTCGCCCCTTCAGTTCGCCTCCCGTCGTTTAATGCGCCATCTAGATTTTTGTTTTAAAACTGTGTTTTCTATAGAGTATAATGAAGCGCCATCTAGACTCTGTGCTTCAATTCATATGTATTCCATAGAATACACTGCAGTTACTATAGCAGCCGTCCCCAAAGCAGTGGCATGTTGAACGACGGGAGGCAGGCCATGGTGGGAGAGGGGAGTACTGCTTGAGGAAGCAGCACCTATTTGTAGTTCCGTAACTGAGCTAATCTAGTAACGTTGGTTGAGGCTATGCTCTAAAATCCCATGTGAATGTCCACCAATTTTGAAGAGATAAATGGTGAAATATATCGGGTAGGCAATCTTTGGGAGTGAGACAGCGAAAGTTGATAAAAAATGAGTGATAAACACCATGACAGGTGCCTGCTATTAACCAAATGACACGGGCTATGGAGCTGGGCGGGAAGAGCGGGGGGCGAGGGGGGGGAGGGGGAGATTTCAACCCCTCTGAAATGGCAGTATTAGTGGCCTAGGCAGAAGGCAGGGGTATTAAGTTTTTAAATCATGTAAATGAAGGGTATTTTCTAGTGTTGTGCAAGTATAGAATTTTCTAATACTAGTACTTTTGAATAATATTCTATTCGATATTTGCTTCGAGATGAACTGCGATATTAATATTTTTCCAAGTTGATCGTGGCAGGTTAGCCCCATTGAGCGCGCTTCTTATCGAGCACCAGTGCACCGTGGAGAAGCTAAACCCGCGGAGCTCGCTTCTGCAGGTTTTCGCTTCCGTAGTGCACCCGTGCTTGGTAAGAAGCGCATTTAACGAGGCTAACCCACCATGATCAGCACTTCGAAAAGTAGAAATATTTTAGCCGCATGCTTAGAAGGAAAGCTCATTTCCAAAGTGGGATGGTGCACGTGCACACCTGGTGTATTTGAAAAGAAACAGAAACCTTGTGAATGTTAATAGTATTGTACAATGCAGTAGCACTATTCTCAAAATTAATTTGGCATGCGTGAGTTAATGCAGAGACGCTCTGACAACCTGTTTTAGTCATACGTGATTGAAGAAAAAAATATGTGCATATAGCAAGAATACTTATAAATTCCCTCTATTAGGTATAGCTTGGCATCTCTATAGGTTTAATTTTATGTCAAATGTGTCGTTTACTCGCCATCTCAATGTAGGCATTGAACTTTTACAGGCCACAGGCAATAAATATAGTTTGATTAAAATTAACTTAGCTTAGAAATGGATAACGGGAAGCTTGGCAACAACTTTCACAAGTTCAGCTGGGTTTTGTTGCAGTAGTGAAAGCTTTCGAAAAACTGTTCAATATATGATAATGATTCAAAAATATTCGTCCATAACCATTATTTGCTTTGAATTCGCCTCAAACTCAAAGTTCACTATTTGCAGGTGACTAGTATTTTTATTTTTATTTTAGGTGTGGGAAACGACTTCAGGCTGTTCGAACACCAGTTCACGAGGCGTTGCTGAAGATGCTCAAACTCAAGTAAGCAGGAGATTGTGCTGCTTCCCCAAAGTCTCATTGGAACCTGACATGGTGATTTCCACCTTCTTACTGCAGAACCAACATGGCCTGGGGTCGTTCCAACATTGACAAGTTCTGCCGTTACACGGACTACTCACTTGGCCAGGTACATTTCCCGGCTTGGGCAACCTATATTGTGCCGTCACGCAAGTCTCCTTGTGTGCAGTTAAGCCTTTATGGAACGAGCTTTGATTCAGCGAAATATGTAATGTAGCAAAGTGTTTTCCTATTCTTATCTCACTCCCATTAAAGATCATGTACTGCGAACGACTTAATTTTCGCAAAGATCTCAATTTTGCGAATCGACTACAATTTATGAAAAATATGTTCCACAAATATGTTTCCCTATGGTAGCAAATGCATAGCATACCACTCTGATTTGCGAAATTTCGAGCCCGCGAAATATTCGTAAGTACTGTAATCTCTCGTTATAACGAAATCGCTTTTTTCGATTTATTGCTTTTATCGAAGTTCAGCGTGGTCCCGACTGAAATGCAAGCATTTTTAACTGGATTATTTGAAGTATATTGGCGACCAACCACGCTTATTACGAAGGCCGAGGTGTCAAAAGCACGCAAGCCTACACGGAGACGCACGGAGACCCTTGTGTTCCTTCCCCTTCTCCACCGAGGCAAATGGCAGCTGGGAAAATCGAGTAAACGAGTGACGGAGGGCAGAGCGCGCAGAGCTGGCAGAGCGCCGCTTCCGATGCCGATGCGCCGATGTGTTGACGCGGGCAGGGAACAGCGGGAGCAGCATCAACGTTCCAACGCTACTTACGGTAGCCGCGGTCGACACTGCCAGACTCCTGTCAGAATCGGGTCAAGGGAGCGATGTAGCCTGCAGGAGATCATCCCTTCAGGAGCTCCCGACGCGCGCGCCTGCCTGCGCAGGTGCACGTGCGGCGTACTACATGCACACGGGCATCGTATGGGAGATTGGGAGTGTTTACCGAAAGTCGCTTAGATCTGCAAGGTTGAAGAAAGTGGCCGGCCCAAGTTTGAAATCGCCAAAGAATTTGACATTCCAGCATCGGCTGTTTGACACTGTCTACCATTTTGCAGAACAAGGAAGGCATATTGGACGGGTTCGAAAAGTTTCTCATGCATGAGAAAGCGTGCCCGTGACCCGAGGATGAAAAATTGCCAACTGCTTCCTGCACGTTGCATTTTCTCTTGCGAGCATGCTTGTGATGCCGGCTCATGATTTCTATAGCTGTAGCGATCACTACAGGACTGTGTGAAAACATGTTGGCAAAGCCACCGAGGATAACTTTTATTTGTTCACACTTGTCGATGTGGACATTCTCGTTGCTCCTGCCATGGATGCTGTGATTGTAGACCTCGCATGCGGCCAGGGTAAACACCAAGCGACGTCGGAGAGGCATCTCGGGAAACACAGATGACTGTGGAGATGCAAAACATCCTATGGCTGCTTCGAAACAAAGTGGAGTGCAGCGGTGGTGACAGTGTTCTTGCGATGCCTGGAGCAGTTCGAGAAGAACTGATGCCTGGATGAAATTATTAGCGAACTCCACTTCATTATTTTTTTACTCGGTAAATCTGCCGCGAGATGTTCATAACCAGGGCTTGTTAGAATTAAATATACGGTCAGAATGTCCCGCAGTGTTTTTCAAGGCTGCTGGCACTGATTTTTTTTTTTTTTTTGGCTCTACAGTCGAGTTTGGTTATATCACACTCGGGTATTTGAATTATTGTTTATATCAAACAGTCCAAACATCCCCTTGAAAGTCGCATCTAATACTCTAGGGGAGTTGTCTTTTTGTATCGAACTTCCATGGCAGGGACACTCGATATAGCGATCGAACGAAGCTCAGCCGCCCGTTGCCTTTCTCGCGATCCGATTGCGCCGGTGGCGAGCACATCGCTTGCGTTGCGGGACTGGCAGACTGCCAAGCCAGCATACACACGGTAAGATATGCAATAAAAAAACAGTTGTAAAAAAAAAGAAAAAAAAAGATGACTTGTAAAAAAGAAAAAAAGTGGAGGATGGCAAAAGCATGGGGAAGGGCAGGCGCATGCGCATAGGGAGAACAGGCAGTGCCTGCTGTCAGAACAGCAGCCTGCACCCTTTCCCCAAACACTGCTGATGCTGCGTGACTCCCTAGCCCCAAAATAAAATGAGCAAAAAAAAAAAAAGTCTTCGGCAAGTTAAGTGTGTTGACAACAACGGTTGTGCAATCACACTTTGAACCCCTTATCCTTGTTTACCATTTTCTTTTGTCGTTATTACTTTGCCTGGTTTTTTCTTTCCTTTTTTTGCCTTTTTTTTACTGCCTGAATTCAGTGAGCTTTCTTTTTTGTTGGTTGCTTAACTTTTTTTTATGCATCTGGCTTTTACATTTCTCTTTCATCTTTTTTTTAAATTTATTTTTGTGTTTTGTCGCTTATGCTGTGCGGAGGTCCCGGCCAGGCGCATGTGTAAGGCCCGCTTTAGACGGGGCAACTTTCTCAGCAATCTTGGTGTTGCTGGCGAGTTGTTCCCTAGCTTTCCCTAGATCAACACGAATTGCTGAGGTCGGGTCCAGCTCGAAACAAGCGAGCAACTCGGAGCAATTCGAAGACATTTGAAGTGGCAGCAGGCCAATCAAGGATGCAATATTTTCACTGGTTTGAAATTGATCGTGCCTTAGTATTCTCAACAACATTTAAATTAATAAAAACGTGTTTATAGAATCTAACTATGTATATTAATAGTTCAAGAAAAATATAATTTAATGATAGCAAATTGCAGCAATTAGTTGCTGCAAAAGAAGAAAAATAAAGAAGGGAGCCGACGGCGATTCCGTGGCTGATGTGACAGTATGTTCGCCGCGTCGTTGGTGTACGGCTCGAGAGGAGAGATGTCGCTTCTGTGACCAAGTTTTCTTGGCAATTTTAAAGCCCCTTCTAAGCATAAAAAAACAAAACAAAAAAAAAACAGTTCTACGTAAAAAAAGAAAAAAATGTAAAACTGGTTTTAGTGTTATTTTTTTGTTCAGTAATCGTTTGCTCATAGTAAAACACTATCGAAATAAAACAGTGATGTTACATGTGCAATCACTGTTTCACCTGATACTGGATGGAGAATGAGAAGAAACCAAAGGGGTCAAATTCTTCTATTTCTACACCCAATCTTGGATGGTTTAGGAAAATGGTACCATCAAAATATTTCTCTCATTATCCTGTCAATAGCAGAATGTATTTCTTTGGCACTTATTTTGGAAGATTTTGAAAAATTCGAAGTCTGACTGCAATACTTAAAAACCGACGACCAGTTCGCACTTTCCACTTTTCCCCCGCTTCCTCCTCTCCCCCTTCTACCCTGTCCACTGTTGCCTGTTTCCTCCTCCCCCATGGTGAGGAGGATCTTCTGCCTTGCAGAATCTCGAGTCTGGTCGTCGGCCTTTAAAAGCAAAAGTAACCCGAAAGGCTAAAAAGCTTAACCAAACACTGAGATACTCTAGAGAACCTTCTCAAAAGGTTCTCTAGACGGCGTAATGTGTTGCCAGTCGGGCTCCGAGTGCGTGGGCGGCGCAGCACGCCCAAGACGTTGGCAGGCACTCATGGATGTCTCTTGCCCAGGTGTCCGTGGAGTACATGTGCGTGGCGGTGGGGCTGGCCGAGGACGTGGCAAATGCCTCATCACCGCTCTCGTCATCGTCGTCGTCGTCGTCGAGCCAGCACTCGCCTCCCGGGGGCAGTGCGGGCTGCCTACGGCGGGAGGCCGGCCTGGCGGCAGCTGGGCTGGACCTCCGCTCATGCCTGCACTTCCTGCTCGACCTGTACACCCAGTGGCTTGGCCCGCCAGACGCCATTGGTCAGCCGCTTCTCACGGAGACCATTCGTTCGGTGAGCTTGTCTGTTCCTCTGGTATTTGGGTCGTGGGCCCTAGAGTCGCCAGGCAGGGGAACATTCTCTTTGGCAATGGTGTTTTATGGTGATAGCTGTTATAGGGACTCCCGAACTGCACTCGCAGCGGCGGCATTGTTCCAGGCAGGAAACTCCGTAATGTCATCAAATTGCATGCCCACATTCAAAGTGTGGTGGTGCCCACCATCTCGCTCGACCGAGATGGCACTTGGCGGTGTTGAGGCCGAGGTGTAGCGCACGGCCGCTGCATTCTGGTTTCCGCTGGGAATGACCTGCTAGCTGAGTGACTCTTTTTGCCAGGGGTAAATGAAAGTTCTCAGAGTGGCCGCAGTGAGTGGTATTGTGCCCGGTGGCGCAGCGGCCAGGTTAGCGGGTGGCGAACGAGCGGGAGTGGTGCGAGGCTTGAGGAACGCAAAAGCATAGCTCGTGTCTGCTGGGCCACGCCTCCACAAACTCGGGAACTCACCTGGATCGCCGTTTCTATGCATCTCTTGGTGAGGCGGCTGGCCACAACGAAGGGGCCGTACAGTCGAGCCTGGTTATATCACACTCCGCTATTTCGAAATATTGTTTATATCAAACAGTCCAAACATCCCCTTGAAAATCACATGTAATAGTATAGGAGCGTTGTCTTTTTGTATTCAACTCCCATGGCGGGGACACTCGATATAGCAAATGAAGCACGGCTGCCCGTTGCTTTTCCTGCAGTCCGATTGCGCGAGTGGCGAGCACATCGCTTGCGTTGCGGGGCTGGCAGACCGCCAAACCAGCATACATGCGGGAAGATACGCAGCGAAAGAGCAGTTATAGCAAAGGAGATGCATTGAACCGTAAAAAAGACGTGGAGGATGGCAAAAGCAAGGGGAAGGGCATGCGCGCGCGTGCAGGGAGAGCTGGGAGTGCTCGCTCTTGGAAGGGCAGCCTGCACCCTTTCCCCGAACACTGCTGATGCTGCGAGACTCCCTAGCCCCAAAATAACCCAAAATAAAATAAGCAAAAACAAAGTCATGCTTTGCCCCCCTTTTTTTTATTGCTTGCTAAGCTTTTCTATGGATCAAGAGATATTTTTTATGCATCTTGCTTTTCCGTGTTTTATTAATTTTTTCGTTTTTTGTCGCTTATGCTGTGTGGAGGTCCCGGCCAAGTGCGTGTTTAAGTGCCGCAGTGTTTGAGGTCTCCGCCAACTATGCAGTGATGTGATTGCTGCGCCAATTGCGCCAAACTGCGCCAAGGGGCTAACCCTGCTACATCCTGCTACATTTTGCCAAAATATGGGTAATCTGCACCAAGCCTGCGCCAAAGAACCAATTTTGGTCGCCTTTCAATACCGAAACTAAACTGAGTGCCGTAATTGAGCATGCGTGAGCTAGGTGGCACAAGGGGCCGCCTGACACAAAGTACCCTGCATCAATCGTTCATCCGGTGTTGCATGGTTTTTCCTGCCGTCTCTCGTTTCGCGCTCTCGTCGTCTCGCGAGTCGCGTCTTTTTGAAACTTTTTCAACGATAGACGCGGGCCAGGTGCGGACCAGCCATGCCATCATGCTGTGAAACGAAACCATGTTTTTGCGCGGCGGGAGTTACTTTGCGAGCTGAAGCACTTGCGCCTGAAAGCAACGGCCGTGGGAAAACTATATTTGGTCGGGACAGAACGAGCGGGTTGGTAGGGATAATTAAACTTGAGAAAGACTTGAGGAAACTTGCCAGTTGGAAGTTTGTGTTTGTCCATCCCTTCTTGTTTTCTTCCTCAAGTTTAAATATATTTGGTCCCTGCCTGCCAGTCACCGTGGTCGTGCAACGTCGGGTGTTGTCGTCCCCACGTCGTAGCAGATATGGCGCTTTCTAAACTGAAACGTAAGGACCGCCCTAATGTTCACCAACGTTCCAGTTTATGTTTAATACTCTACTACGAAAATTCCTCTACCTCAAAGACTGCTGTGTCGAAGTACTGATTGCCTGGGTTTCTCTCGGTAGGCTTTCTTTCGAGGGGGACCCCGGTACGTGAAAAATCTGCCGCAAAAGAGAGTTGGTGAAGAGAAGTGAGCTAAAGCAAAGAAGGCAACGTCTGCACGCTGAACACGCACAGCGCGCTTGTTTGTCTCGAGTTCAGTCGTTGCACAAAGCGCTCCAATAACTTTTTGACCCTGGCTCGTGATGTAATGCATCGATGTGCTGAGGTTCTTTTTTTTTCTGTGTGTTGAGCTTGTACCTCGCCGGCCGGTCTCGCAAGCACGTGCGGCTGGACTGTTTTTGTCGTATGCTGGACAGTTACATTTTGTGTACAATTTTGGGAACCAGTTGGCGACGGAGCGGAGTGGCATGGTTTCGATCGAACAGCCATTTCCGCTCGCGCGACAATTTCGCATTGCACTGCAGTGGTCACGTGTATCAACAGTCAGAGACTGCTTCCATTTATTATATAACTAGTCAACCTAATGCTGTGATATTTACTACTACTAAGCTGGTCATTTTCAAATAAATTTTAATATGTGCAGTTTGGTTCTTATTCTCCTATAACAGGTACATATATATGTATCATTTAACTGAAGCATTGCAAAACGTGTCATGTCATTGGCATTTCAGTTACACGTTGAAAGACTCCCAGGTGGTCTAACTTGACTATAATTTGTTTATTGCGGCGAGCAAAGTGTCCTTCGTTTGTCCAGCACTTGAATTGAATATTTTTTTTTTTCTAAGAATATCTTCACCAAAAGCTACTTTTGCTGCTCCGAAACACTGTTTTAGCTGCTCTAAAAGCCACCTTTGCTGCTCCAGAACACTGTTTTGGCTGCTCCAAAGTCCACTTTTGCTGCTCCAAAACACTGTATTGGCTGCTCCAAAAGGGGTCATTCCATGTCAAACGTCCCAGACGTTGCGCTCGACCCCTTCCGATTTCTAGAAAAAAATCATGGCCTTCTGCCGCAATGTCCGTAGCCATGCCCTAAAATAATTTTGGCGAAAAAAATTTTTTTGATGACGTGAGCGCGGTTTTAACTTTTAAAAACAGCGTGGAACTAGGCATCACTCAATAATTGATGAAAAATCAGCTTTTTAGTGAAATACCTAACACTATTTTTTCTTAAATTTGCACGGCTTTCGACTTACAATGTGGTTGGGCTTGTGAAGTTATGTTTAATTTAAATATTTTTAAAAAACTAAAAAAGTTTTAAAAATTTTAACGTTTTTGCTATTTTATTAAAAAATATGTAATTGCTTCCGGGACCTAGTAGAACTTTTTACCGGCTGCCCTGCAGGTATATAATCTATAAAAAAAGATCTAAAACCGCTCAATTAAATATCTTGCAGTAAACGAAAATCCTGGAGTTGCCAAAAAGTGTGTTTTGACGCATAAACAGCCGTTTATTTCACCCTGAGGTGGTCCAAGCAAAAATACAAAATATGGTGGGTTTGGAAGAACAATCAATAATCTTTTGATTCTGAAAGTTTAATCAGAGTAATTTTTGTTTAAAGCGAGAAAACAATTTTTGGAGTTGAGCTCTCGCACCACAACCCGGCGTCGCTTCTTAACGCCTCTTCGCCGCACAGCATGCCACCTGCGACGATAGCTGACACGATTAGATCCAAAGAAAGAACAGAGTTTTCTGCCACTTCCCCTTGTCCGTCTTTCCGGCTGCAAGGGAAGAAACGGTGGGTATCGTGTAATAATCGGAGGTGCCGCCAGCGCGTTGCAATAGCAAACCCGTTGTGCCCTTCATGCCCGAGGGCGGTTCGAAACGCGATGCCTAAACGACGGGCGGCACCAAGGGACGAGGAGGACTTCTCGATGCCATGCCAAAGGTCCCACGGCCACCTCCGATTCCTAAAATAAAATTGATAGCTCTTCATTGTAACGTTTGTGCTGCATCTCTAACATATTTTTTGTCGAAAAACAAATTTCATGGGGTGATGGCGGTTTGAACTAGTAAAAGGGGGTAGAACTACGAGTCATTCAATAATTGGTGAAAAGTAAGATTTTTTTACGGAACACTGGTTTATTTTTGCCTAAAATCCCTACGGTATTTGGATTGCTAGGTAATAAGGATCATGGTCATGGAATTTGGTATGCTTGAAGCAGTTTTAAAAAATAAGGAATATATGAGCATTTTAGCATATTTTTAGTTTCGTTACAAACTATGGCTTTGCTGGATGCGGCTGTAAATACTCTTATTGACAGCCCTGTAGGTATACTGTAGACAAAAAAGGTTTGAGGCCGTACAACCAAATATCTTGCAGAAAAAGAAAAAAAAAACTAAATTTGTGCAGAATTGCGTTTTGCCGTTTAAAGAGCCGTCAATTCTGCCTTGAGGTGGCCCAAAGAAAAATATGTAACATGGTGACTTCTACAAAAGAGTTTATTTCCTTTTGTTCTTGAAAGTTTAATTAAAGTAATTTGGTTCTAAAGGGAAAAAAGACATTTTGAAGTTGAGCTTTCGCGCCGCAACCTGGCGTCGTTCCTTGCGCCTCTCTGCACAGCACGCCACTGTCGAGCCCGGCAATGCCTGCGACGGTATCACGGTGTGCGCACGCGGGTAGTGCAGGACCTCGAGTTGTCGGGTGCATCTTGGTGTGAAGAGGCTTTTTTTACTCTTGTTGCTTTATGGCTTTTCCTATTTTGACCGTTTTGCACGGCTGTGCCCTCCTGTGGGCTTCCACTGTCTTAATATCAGCAAACGCATAGCGCTGCCAGGTAAGAGCAGCCACTAGTAAGCTAGGTTATTTCTTACATACCCATCGCAATCACTCTCTCTTCTCACCGCAAGGACGGATGTAGACAGCAGCAGAAAAGCCCCGTGAACGGGCAATCTCATACGACGAGGCGATGTGGTGTTAACGAACACGCGCAGATGGAGGCTCCCGCCTCGTTTGTGTTTAAATCGGCTTTGAAACGGCAAATTCTTGCGTCGCTGAATAGTTCCGCTTTTCACCGCAGTATGCGTGACAGCTAGATTTCGCGGCGATATTATCGCGTTTCCCTTTTAGGAGAAGTCCAAGTCAACTGATGCCGCCCGTATTATGCATCACGTTTCGAGCCGCCCTCGGGTACAAAGGGCACAACGGGCCTGTTATTGCCACGCGCTGGCAACATTTCCGATTATTACACGATACCCGCCGTTTCTTCCCTTACAGCCGGAAAGACGGACAAGGGGAAGCGGCAGAAAACTCCGTTCTTCCTTTGGACCTAATCGTGTCAGCTATCGTCGCAGGTGGCGTGCTGTGCGGCGAAGAGGCGTTAAGAGGCGACGCCGGGTTGTGGTGCGAGAGCTCAACTTCAAAAATTGTTTTCTCGCTCTAAACAAAAATTACTCTAATTAAACTTTCAGAATCGAAAGATTAGTGATTGTTCTTCCAAAGCCACCATATTTTGTATTTTTACTTGGACCACCTTAGGGTGGAATAAACAGCTGTTTATGCGTCAAAATGCACATTTTGGTAACTTCAGGATTTTATTTTACTGCGAGATATTTAATTGAGCGGTTTTAAACATTTTTTATAGTTTATATACCTGCAGGGCTGCCGGTAAAAAGTTCTATTAGGTCCCGGGAGCAATTAGATATTTTTCATAAAATAACAAATATGTTAAAATTTTTATGTTTTTTAGTTTTTAAAAAAATATTTAAATTAAACAAATTTTTACAAGCCCAACCACATTGTAAGTCGAAAGCCGTGCAAATTTAAGAAAAAAATATTGTTGGGTGTTTCACCAAAAAGCTGATTTTTCATCAATTATTGAGTGATGCATAGTTTCACGCTATTTTTAAAAGTTAAAACCGCGCTCACGTGATCAAACAATTTTTTTCGCCAAAAATATTTCAGGGCATGGCTACGGACATTGCGGCAAAAGGCCATGATTTTTTTTTAGAAATCGGAAGGGGTCGAGCGCAACGTCTGGGACGTTTGACATGGAATGACCCAAAGGTGCTCCAAAATGGCTTAGGCCAATCACATCACTGACTATGCTCTACTGTATTTAGTGGCTCTTGGATGCTCTACAGTAGACTCTCATTAATTCAAACTCCAGGAAGTCACAGAGTTTAGTTTGAATTATCAGAAATTCATCTAAATATGATACTAGACAACATTATGATTTGTTACATGGATAGCTACACATACAAAGCAGATTTTTGCCAGTTTCCTCTACATAGGCCTAATTATAAGCAAGTACAGGCATAACATATTGGTGAAAGAACTGAACTTTGTCTTTGTGGACGTCCAGAACACCGGGTGTGGACTACAGTTCGTAGTACAGATTTAGTGTACGTCGGCTATTGCGAGGACACGGGAATACAGTAGACTCATTAATTCGAACCCCAAGAAGCCACGAGTTTTGGTTAAATTATCGCAAGTTAAAATTATCAGAAATTCATCTAAATATGATGCAAGATAAAATTATGATATGTCATATGAATGACTACACACATACAAAGCAGATATTTAGTGATTTCCTCTGAAATGTATGACGTAAGTTTATTTATCCCTTAAAAATCAGCAGAACCCATCCTTTGGGAATGATTATCTACGTTAATGCGAATAGCATCAAACGGTGCGGAGTTATGCGCGTTCGTCAGGTGGCCGGCACACTCTAGATACGCCAGCCCACTCTTGAGGCGATTCTAAATTTGTTGACACTTTCACAGCCCTGCGCACGATCTCCGCAGCCCAGCACATGCGTTTGTGTCACTTAGGAAGGCGAGCAAAGCACGCGCCATACGCACAAACACTCAAAATGGTACCGACCAGACTTTCTGGCGTCTCAGCTAGTCTCAACCAACGGTACTGTAAATGGTTGTTTATATCTTTACCATAGGACGCGCTTTACAGCGCTGTCACAGCTACCGGTGCGCGCGCGTTCCATGCACGAGGGCTCATTCCGCTCTCGTGAGGCTGAGCACGGCCGCTACATCACCCTCTCCCCGAGCGTGGGAGAGGGTGAGCTAGCGGCCGTGCTCAGCCTCACGAGAGCGGAACGAGCCCTCGTGCATGGAACGCGCGCGCACCGTAGCTGTGACAGCGCTGTAAGCGCGTCCTATGGTAAAGATATAAACAACCGTTTAGAGTGCGTTGAATGACTGCCTTCATAGCTCTGTGGTTAGCGCGTCTGCCTGCTGATCAAAGGGTCAACGGTTCGAATCCCAGCCGGCGCCGGTCTTTTTTATTTATTTATCGACCCGCGGCGTAAGAGGTTAGATAGCCAGATAGATAGATAGATAGTTAGATAGATAGATAGATACATAGACGAAAAGTGCGTGAAGTATCCAAAGAATGCTATTCGCATTAAAATGTTTATCATGGACTGTTTAGGCAGCAGATCACAACTCAAAACGAAGTTAACTTTGTTCATCAGGCCAAGAGGTTGTCTGATGTGGACTATTAAGCAGGGAACACATGAGCAATGAAAACTTGCACCTTGCGGCAGTTTTCATAGCAACCTCGAGGAACCTGTGACGTGGACCTATGCCATGGCGCCACGTCACAGCGTCCGTGCAAGTTACTATGGAAATGTTCGCGTGGTGCCCGTTTTCAGAGCTCGTGTGCCCGCTTGAGCCCGTTGAGTGCGCTTCTCACCGAGCACCGGTGCACCGCGGAAAAGCAACACCCGCGGAAGCACGCTCCGCGGGTGTTGCTTCTCTGCAGCGCACCAGTGCTCGGAAAGAAGCGCACTCAACGGGGCCGCAAGAACAAAAAGTATGAATTAAGCAAAAACGCCGTTCGAATTCAGCGGCTTATAAATACATTAAAAACAGCGGGACAGCCGTAATTTTCAAATCTGTTTGTATTAACCGGAAGTATGAAATATCCGAGTTTTAATTATTGCGAGCCTACTGTATTTGGTAAGCTCCCCTTTGTCGCGACATTCGGTATTAGCAGAGACACCAGGAAATTTCAACTCGAGCTTAATTTAACATATTTTAAAGCGCAGCTCTTAGGCGCCTTTTTCCGGCTTGAGCAGCGTTGCCACGGCCGTCAAGCGTAACCGTGCGGTGCATCATGGGAAACGTCCCATAATGCACCGCACTAAAATGTCACCGTGACTAAACGTCACAGTGATGTTTCGCTAGAAGTCACGTGCTGAAACGTCACTTGACTTCACTAAAATGTCACGTGATGTTTCGGCATCGTGCCGAAACGTCAAGTGACGACGCGCGTTTCGCGTGTGAAAGAAGGAGGAGGAGGGGAGGAGGAGAGGGTACAGATGAGGAGGAGGGGCATACCCTCCCCTCAGTACCCTTCCCTCCTCCTCTTTCACTAAATTTTCTGCTAAATTAAGCGAAAATTTTTCTACTAAATTCAGCAGGAAAATATTTTCGCTGAATTTAGCGGGAAATTTATCAACATTTTCCCGCTAAATTTAGCGAAAAAGTTGGTGAAAATATCCCCTCTAAATTTAGCGGGGAAATTTAGCGAAAATTTTCCCACTAAATTTAGCGGGCAAACTGAATTGGTGCTGAGGTCACGTGACGTCAATTTCCCCTCCCTCCCTTGTGTAAAGTGGAATCAGTATACTTTTAAATAACCATTTAGGGATTTCCATCATGCCGTGTCCTTCGTGAGTTAGCACGTTTTGAGTGTGGCTGGCTATTGCAGTGGTCCTCTTTTTAATAAGAACGACTCTTGTCACAACATTCTTGATGCCGTGTCTGGCACTTTTAAGCACAACTAACAACTAGATAAAAATTTTAAGAGCTCGGACTGCCTGTTGTGCAACGTTAGTGGCGAGTGTCTGCACAGCGGTGGAAAAGCCAAGAAGGCATTGTCTTTTAGCTCAGCAGGCCGAATCATAACTATGCACACATTTTTCAGTATTTGCAGTGGAATAATTGAATAAGATGTGCTTCAAAAGTTAAGTTTTCTGCTCCACTATGAACTTTCGACTGCTCCAAAGAAGACTGGAAATGGAACAGTTGCAAGGACTGGTACTATCTGGCTAAGGCTCCTGTAGTATATGGAAAAGTGATGTGAAGCTCCCCTCCACTGACCGGTTCCTCCCCTCCAGAGGGGGGACTCTTCCCTGTCCCAGCAGATGACGCCATTTTTGAGCGTGGCTGTGCAGCACCACCTAGATAACGAAAGGCCATAGCACTGAATTATCGACGTCATTTAAAGAGGCAAGCACAAGGCACTGATTGGAAATGAGTACTGCGTGAGTGTTTGGCGGAGACTCGTCTCCAATCAGCGACGACACGAGTCTCAGCCGAACGCTGATGGAGCGCTCGTCCCTTTCCTCTCCTGGCAAGCTAAAAAATAGCATCGCCTGCCTAGAGGGGAAAACAAATTATTTAAAGGTGTTGGCAACGAGGAAAGCTGAGTAGAATGGTTTGCATTCCCTTCTGTATAGGGTGGTTTCACGAGGTGCTTCTCACTTCCGGTAAGCTGCATTCCGCCATGTTGATGAACTGTCCGCCACTCTCCCCATTCGTTTTCATGCAGACGCTTAGTTATATGCATCGTTTTTGGCGTTTGTGAAATGGGCAAGCACGACGAGTGACCTGTCAACTACGGAACTCGGTATGTACAACCAAGGAGCTATTTGGGGTCGCAAAAATCACTGCTGACTTTGTTGTTTTTTTCTTGTGGAGTCACCCCGCTGGTACGTACTGCTGCCAATTCGGCTGTCGACGGGTTGACTTCTCGATTGCTGGCTCGTCTTAAGTTCGAATAAAGACTGACATATATAAAAATTAAGTACCAGCCGATGCTCTTTTATCTTTCCTACTGCTCTGGCTGGTGCATTCGATCACGACGTGATGGAACTCGAGCGAGCTGGAAAACGCTACCTCCAGGCATAGAAAGACATAGGGCGAAAGTTTGTCAACTTGGCGTCCAGCGAGATTTCGAGCCGGATGTATGTCACGTAAAACCGCCTTATTGAGGAGGGGTCCTGGCAAACAGCCGAGCAGTGATACTACCCCCCTTGCAGGTGGTGATGCTCTCGGACATCTTCATGGAAAGCTCACAGTTCGACTGGATGCTGAGCCTCTTCATGGACATGTACCGGCACCACCCCAGCGAAGATGAAGTGCTTGCTCAGTACCTGGTCCTGGGCATTGCCAAGGCAGCAGCAGTCGTCGGCCTGGTACTGTGGGCTCACTCTTCTTGTCCACATTGGGCCGGTGCAGTTTGGTTACTGTGGTACCGCTGCTCCAGGGAAAAACTTTTTTTTTAATAGCTAAATTAAAGTTTCACTATTTACAGTATACTGCTTCGTTCCCTTCTAAGTCTGGTGTTAGTTTTGATATAGCTTGTTTCGTTGATGCTCTGGATGTATTTCATATGCAAAAAGACTATGTTTTTGCGCATGCGAGGGCGTGGCAACAAACATAAAGGAGCATCATAAAATAAGCTAGTAACTTGCTGCAATTAAATAAGGTAGTCATTGCTTTGCTTACCAGGTTACATTATGCTTCACCCAACTCCTCTCTAGCACCTTTCTTTTCTTAATATACAAGTTTACGACACAAGAATGTTTCTCGCATAAAAATCCCTTCCTTTTCATAAGTGTGTTTTCTAGAAAAGATTTCCAGCCTCGATTTATTAAAGCAGTCACGCCCATACACATTAAATGTAATATATTCGTATTGAAAAATATTTGAATTGGCAGTCAGATTTTAATGTTTGTGGTCTATCCGTGGTAAACAAAAATGCATACTGGCACGCACATAGGTTGCGCCGTTGGAAACGGGCGCGTCCTTCCCCGACAGGATTGGGACATGCAGGAGAAGATGCGCAAGTTTGTGGATCTCGGACTGCACAGCCCGATGCCGTCGACGCAGCTGCTGTCACTGCACGGGCTGCTGTACCTGCTGGCACAGCCGGGCGACGCGGCCGCGCCTCTGCTGCCCTCTGCCACAGACTACTTGGCGAGGCACCTCGACGACTCGACACTGTGAGGCCACAGGCTTGTGAGGGGGCTGCACCAATACCGCCTGGAAGACGAGGCTTCCGCCTTCGCCCCCAAACGTCGTCACTAGTGGATCCGTGCACCGGCGCTTACCTTGCGTCAGCATTGCTGCCAGCACGTCTCGTAGCACCTCGCAACGAGCGTGACACTAGCAGGTGGCGACGCTAAGAAGGACACCATCTACTGCTTTGCGGTAGATGTGTCCGTTTTATTTTGGTTGTCCCACTATGCTTTCAACGTATTTAGAAGTCGCTAAATTGTAACAGCATTTTCGCATAATTCATACTTTTTGTTTTCGCGGCCCCATTGGGCGTGCTTCCTACCGAACACTGTTGCACTGCAGAGAAGAAACACCCTAGGAGCTCGTTTTTTGCGGGTGTTGCTTCTCCACAATCCACTGGTGCTCTGTAAGTAGCGTGCTCAATGGGGCCTAGAGAACAAAAAGTATGAATGTACATGAACATACCGTTCGAATTAACCGGCTTATAAATATGTTAAAAGCATTGCGGCACGACCAAAATTTTGAAACTGATTATCTATCAGCTCCATTGAGCACGCTTCTTACTGAGCACCGGTGCACTGGGGAGAAGCAACACCTGCGGGAAGCGAGTCTCGTGGGTGTTGCTTAGTCCACAATAGACAACCTTTTTCCGGATGAACAAACTTAATTTTGTTTTGAGGTGTCATGTGCTGTCTAAACAGATCACGGTAGACTACATTTTTAATGATTGAATAAACTTATCTCATATATTTCACCAATGTTCCCTGCTAATTATAAGTAGGCCTGTGTGGAGGGAATCATTAAATATCTGCTTTATATGTGTAGCCATTCATATAACAAATCGTAATTTTATCTTGCATCATATTTAGATGATCACATTAACTGAACAGCGTGTTGGTTCGTCGTCCCTTGTCCTAATAACGAGTGTTCGTCATCCCTTGTCCCGAGTTTGTTTTATTCTTTTTGTTGCCAGTATTTAGATGAATTTCTGTTAATTCAAACTTCTAATAATTTGAACAAAATTTGTCGCTTCCTGGAGTTTGAATTCATTAGTGACTACTGTACTCGCTTATGGCACCACATAATACAAAAACTTGAAAACTTCCAGGAGGTAAACACCCTAAAGCAGATCCGAGTGTGTGTGGTACGACATGTGAGTAGCAGTGTGAACCAGACGTTTTTTTTTGTTTTTTTTTCTCCCATTGCATAGGAAATACAAAGTTTTTGTTTTCTTGCATTTCTTTTCAAAAACCTACTCTCGAGAAATTTGAGTATGATCAATGCACTAGCTAAAGACATCTTTGTGAAAAGTTTCATTGCATTCTGCTCATTGGCTCCTTTGTGCCATTTTTTTTACGCCGAATAGCGCTCGAGAACACCCTGTATATAAAAGAAGGTTCGAGGATAATGAAAGACCCTAAAACCCAAAATCACAATTAAAAGAAAAAAGAAAAAAATTTCGACCTTCATCTTTTGTTAAGAGCAAGAAGGCTGTCAAGTTGATGCTACTGTAACACCTTGGAACCCTACGCTACAGGAAACTACGAGGGTGATTGAAAAATTATACGCACAAACTTTTCGGCACTCATGTCGCACAGACTTTTCGAAACCCAAGTCTGTCGTAGATTATTGCATAGGCAGAGCCTTGGCTGATGTAAAATGATTTGCCATATTATGCACTGTCATTCGTCCATCCGACAGAGTCCTTTCAAGTGCATGCTCAATGTTGTCATGAGTCATGGACGCAGACGGGCGTCCGGCTCCTTCTTTATTGCTGACACCTGTGCGATCCTTACTTTCCTTTGGTTAGCACATAGGTTCTCAAGCTGAATTTCTAGCAACCCAGGAGTTCCCCAGAGTACCCTCAGGGGTTCCCCGAGCTTCATTTGTTCAACCATCCTTGTCCTTAGATGTTCTTCTAGTTGAGGCACTGTTTAGAAGACATTAGCCATCCAAAAATGCAAAATTCTGTACCAAACACTCCTTATTGTGGGGATTATTGTTCAGAAAGCCTGTAGACTTCTCTGCTACTTTATTTGCTTGAGACTGATAGGGGCCTTGCTGTCAATCGAGAGGGATTAGTGTCCCTTGAGATTGAAAAGTTTGCGAACCCCTGTGTTAGCACATGGTTGCCGTAGGTAGTGAATTCCCACCCTTAATTTTTTACTTTTTACTTGAGTCAGTTCATTCTTTGTAATTTCAATACACTAAATGCACCATCTCTGGCCACCTCTGTACAAAATGATAGCGTGATACATTCAGAACGAGATTCATGCGGTCTCTTAAAAGGTTCAGCAATGCCTTTGACTCGCGTGGCACTAGTAGCGATGCTGCGTCTGCTGAGGGAAGTTACCTGGCGACATCATGTGAAGAGCGCCGACTGCTCTGGTGGATTACCTAAGCGGCTGCCTGGGTGTTGAGCGTTCCCACCATGTCTTGCAGGAAGGACAGTGAGCTCGGCATGCTAGCTGTGTGGGCCCTGGCTTTCTTCCTGGCCGAGAACTACCCCAAGAAACAGGACCTCACTTCCAGGATTGTCCAGGTGGGGCTTGCTTCCAGCTTCCCTGATCTCTCACATTGGGTGCCTCCAAGGGTGCCACATTGTTCACTACAAAGCAAAGACTAAAAGTGGACTGCAAATCAGATTCAAATTTTGTTTCAGTATGAATATATATTACTTTTAATGTCAATTGAGTGTGAATACTTTAAGAAATCATGACTGGAAATCTCTTCTAGCAAGCATACCTATGAAAAAGAGAACAGTTTTATTATATGGGAAACATTTCACATACCATACTATCTAGCCCACTTAAAGTAGAGAGCTCATTGGGTCATAATAAGTGCTGGGCTAGCTTTCAGAGGGTGACCAGAAAAATTAAAATTCACTGAGTTTCTTATGTTATCCCTAAGATGACTTGAAGGCGAAAGCTAAGCGCCGATCCCAGTGATTGTGAACCTCCGAAGACAGCCCACTCTCTGACGACAAACTTTGGCGCCGTTAATCTTATGGCATGTCGCACGCCCGCTCTTCACCGCTGCCCGAGCGAGAGTCTCCCCCGCTGTGTTTGCACCTCGCGTGCGCCTCCGCCGATTCTGGCACAAGTAACGCCATCTTGTGGTCTAGTGGCGAGCCGTGGGTTTTGGTACCTTTCTTGTCGCCGACATGCTTTCGCTCAAGGACTGAACAATGGGACATACAAGGCTTTCGCCTTAATAAAACATATTGTAACCAATATGCGGGAATGAGGAACGTGGAAGCAACTGATAGAACGCAAAAGTCGATTTACAGTCACCGGCCAATTTTTTGGACACCTTCACCAGACAGTTACTCACCCCAACGTATAACAATGACTGAAATTTCAAACACCGTTCAACTTGTGATTTGACTTTTCAGACTTTGTTTGCACCATTTGTTCCACATGACTGCCATCGTGAATCGAATCGCTGCCATTTTGACTTTATGTTGTAGACTCAGTACCACCTCCTAAGTAATAGAGAAGGTTTTGGTTTTATTATGGTTGCTGTTTGTCTCCATGACGGCCATGTCACTGCTGGTGTTCTTTTTATGTTCTTTGGTTGTGAGTGCTTTTTGCCAATGGGCCGGCTGCTTTTAGCCAATGGTTCGGCTGACCAAGATCTTGGCGATCTTGGTCAGCCGAACATTGTCTGGCAAGATGACAGGGGTGAAAAAAGCTGCCCCATTACTACGGAGGCCACCTGGGTGCTGCGATTTCTAGGAATGAGATATCTTTTGGCGTTTTTGCATGAACAGAAAGTCACTCCTAAAACTGGCTTGGGCTATCTTTCGGGGTGGGGCATCTTGGGATATTACAGTACTTTTATTAAGGAAAAAGGCCTTGATAAGCTCAAATAAAACATAATGTAACATTGCAGACAAAGCAATGACTGCCTTATTTATTTGTATACAGCTAGAGATTTTCTTTTCTCGTTTTGTTCTTTAAAATTGGGGGTCGAACTAGGTAGGTAAGGGTACAGATGAAGACGATAATTGGCATGAGAAGTGAAGAAAAAAAGAAAAAAAAGAAAAAGGGGATTGTAAATAAACCTAAAGATGGCACCTGTTCTTATCTAATCTGCCTCCTTGGTTTTACATCTTAAAACATTCCAAACTATAAACATACCCGAGGGAGGCTGACCTAGAATAGTAGTAAGCAACATTTCTGCAGCCATCGAGCCAGGTGAGATGCTCCAACACATCAGTTTATTCCCTTAGCACACCGGTGCAAAGCAGTGAAGCTCAATGTGAGAAGCTGGAGAATTCTGAAGACATTATTTGAAAAATTAAAATACACTGGGAATGGAATAGCAAGCACTGTTCGGAAATTATTAGAAGTTTGGAATAGCACCCAGTGGCAACCCGGGGAGGTGAGTGTGGCGATGTTACAAGACCTGGTGGCACGGGGGTTTGTGCAGGCGAGCCTGGGCCTGTGCAGCGGAGGAGAGGGCATCCCGCAGTCGCTGCACCTCTGCATCCTTCACGGACTAGAGAGGCTGCTCCTGGCAGACATCGTTGACAGCCAAGACAGCCAACTCGTTGTGAAAGTGTGCGTCGACCGGTAAGCCGCCAATCAGGCTCACCCACCCAGATAAGTGTACTGACCGAGCCTGTGGGGTTTTCTTTGCTCAGCCACCAGTTTTTTAACCTTCTCTTAATAGTTTACACTACTCCCCTCCAAACTCAATTGGCCATCGGCGTAGAGTTGGCACATAGAACAGGCCCAAAGCCGATTGTCCCTGCCCGCACAAGCTTGCAGAGCGCCTGTCCACACTCCGCTTGTTTTGTTGGGGGCAGGCTGGCGCCTGACAGCGCATTATGTTCAGTCGTTTCTTTCGCTCAACCGCAGACTCTACGTACTGGTGATTCCACCGTCTGGTCGCAGTGCCGGCAACACACATGCTTTTATAGTGCGCGCGTGGCCCAGAGATGTCGGGTGCGCCTGACATCTCTCAGCCGAGGGGTGAACTAGTCTTCTGCTTGGCGCAACTCTGACGCAGCGAATGCGCTGGGATGTCCCTATAACAACTATTGCTGTAAAACACTTTGGCCAGGCTATTTGGTTGCTATGATTCAACCTTTAAAACACAGTTTGGATGTGTACATGTCGCATGCTTCAGGGTACCGACACACATTGCCTTTTTGGGTGCAGTCGTTTTCTTGGCCTCATCATTTGCCAGTATGCTTTCATGAATTTCACCGATTTTCTCTCTACATTCTCTACAGTGAAATAGTCGTTTGGGCTTTGTTTATGAAATCTTGCGTAAAACCTTGGAATAAAATCTGTCAAAGTCTTATCGCTACACTGGAGGCCATCTAAAACTGAGCAGCTTGTTTCATCCTGAATAAATCTCATTGTACGGCCAGTGTGACTAACATTAAAGCAACCTTAGCATTACCCAACTTGTCTTCTTGCTTGTCTACATTTATTTTGTAAGCTTTACCGTGGTGACCCATTCCTTTGCCAGAAACTAATGCTTGAATCATCTTATCACTCAACTCATCTCCATCACATTTTTGGGGTCGGCATACCAAGCGGTAACACTCTCACATTCAGTGTCTCGTTTATACCTTGTATGTCAAGTGACTGGAATTACTTTCCCACTTCAGACGCTGCAATTACTGTTCTTAAAAAAAAAAAAAAAAAAAAAAAAACTTTTATTAACATTATTGTTAGGGGATTTGATTGCCATATTTTTGTGCATTGACTATCCTCTAATGTTTCTGTGCTTTGAGGATAGATAGACAAATAAATGAATGTGATTTAGTGGGTTACATTGGCGGCATGATTGAAATCTCTTTCAGTGTGCGACATGGCAAACCTGGGGAGTCCCTGTCGGCTCTTGGAGTCATGCTGTCGGCGCTTTACATCGGTAAGTGCTGCCCTTGAAAGCACTCCTTGGCTGGGCTGCCAGAGAAGACGCTCTTGCAGCCCAAGGAGTGAACAAGCGCCGGTCCCAGCCCTCCATCGAAATGGAGCCAGCCAACAGTGAACAGCGGGCTGCTGCCCTCGAGCGTGCTACTCTGCTCTTTGATCGGTGGGTCAACATGTTTCTGCCCTCTCATGCTTTCCACAGGGCCAGCTGTTTGCCATGTTTGCTCATTTAAGTTTAAATATTCTAAACTTTGAATAATTTGCAAATGCTGTTTTCTATTCGATTTGATTCGCAGTACACTTTTACTGTTCGAAGCATTAGAGTTTTTCTAATATTCTAAAATTACGAGTGATGTTTTCAGAATTCTCCGATTTTTGTGTCAAGCTTCACCGCTTTGCACCAGTGTGCCAAGCGGTGAGCCCATCGAGCCAGCCATCTCAGTTGGCTTGATGGATTTGGAAATTCCTTCTTTGATTGCAATTGTACAGTCGAATCTCGTTAATTCAAACTTGCGGATAATTCAAACTAACATACAGGTCCCATCCTATGCATCTTAATGGGAGGAAACTCCCGGTAATTCAAACTTTGCTTTATTAAAACAAATGTTCGGTCCCCCTCGAGTTGAATTAACGAGATTCAACTGTAGTTTGATTCCTAAGTTTCAGGGACACTGCCAAAAAAAGACATCAACTTATGTTTGAATGAGTTCTTTTCTTGCCATGTTAAATTATATTTTCTCCGAGTCATCTTATCTGGACCATTTTTTTTTTAATGCAAATAGTATATGTCAAATGTTTTTCATGCAATAAGATTGCTCCCTTTTATAGATATTTTTGCTGGAAAAGAATTCTACCTGCGAGTTACTAAAGTATAGATCAAGGCTTATTAGTAAATGTAAAATATTCACATTAGACAGTAGTCTAATTTGATTTGCTGTCAGATTTGATATTCATATTCAATTTGCATTCAAAGATTTTAAATTTGTGCTGGACAATGATTCTTTTTAGACACTGCTTTGGATATAGACGCTTTGCAGCTATTCTGCCTGGGCGCCGCTCTTTGCTATCACGTGACCCTGCTGCCATAGCCGACCTTCTTTTTCCCGTGCTACGCTAGCCACCATCAAAGCTTCATTTTCCTTCTTTTTACAGCAGAGCTGTTAAGGGCTAGTTTGCCCAGTTTCGTGTCCGTCACCAAATAAATGTTGACACAAAACTCCAGACAGCTACAGCCATCTATAGGCGACGGCGGCAGCCGGCTTGCCGGTTGTCTGGTTGCCGCCGTCGCTCATAGATGGCGGCAACCTTTCCAGCCTTTCCACTCTGGTTTTCACCAGAGTGGAAAAGCTGAATTTCTCTAGGCGTCGTTTTAGAAATCGTCCTAGAGGACGACGTCTTCTAGGCGTTGTCCTCGTGGTCGTCCTAGAAGTCGTGCTTGAGGTCGTCCTAGATGTCATCCTTGAGGTCGTCCTAGATGTTGTCCCCGAGGTCATCCTAGAAGTCGTCCTTGAGGTCGTCCTAGGCGTCCTTGAGATCGTCCTAGACGTCGTCCCTGAGGTCGTGTTTGGTGTCGTCTTCGAGGTTGTCCTAGAAGTTGTCCTTGAGGTCGTCCTAGATGTCGTCCTTGATGTCGTCCTTGAGGTAGTCCCAGGCATCGTCCTGTAGGCGTCATCCTTCAGGTTGCCCCACCGTACTACAGCTTCGCTGGTCTTCCTTCTTCACCAGAGTGGAAGGGCTGAAAGTTTTTTGTGTTCCAGGTTGACATACAATACAGTCGAGCCCAGTTATATCACAGCCGGGTATTTCGAAATATTGTTTATATCGAACAGTCCAAACATCCCCTTGAAAATCACATGTAATAGTATAGGAGCGTTGTTTTTCCAAGCCAAGCCAGCATACGCGCACAAGGATATGCAACAAAAAAGCTGTTGTAAAAAAAAAAGAAAGTGGAGGATGGCAAAAGCAAGGAGAAGGGCACGCGCGCTCGTAGGGAGGGCAGGGAGTGCTCACTGTTGGAATGGTAGCGTGCGCTTTTTCCCCGAACACAGCTGTCGCTGCGCGACTCCTTAAAGGGACGCTAGGAGCCGTTTTCGCGCTTCCAACTGATGACAACAGCTCGCTCCATGAGACAGTTAATGCTTTCGGATTGAAACTCTACGCTCACACCGCCGCACGCGCACATCATCCCCGTATATAAAAGATTCAAAGTAAGTAACAAAAATAAAGCATTGACGAACGCGCGTGCAAGATGCCATTTGTATTAGGCTTTTGCTTTAGAACAGTTACTGTTGCAGACGCGGAGCACGTGCGGTGCATGCGTTCTCCTTGATGCTTGGGTAATTTAGCAGTAGGTCTATTCAGTAGATTAGTTATCAGTAGGCACCATTTTCAAGATCAGTAGACTCTCGGGTAGATAATAAAGGTTTCTCAAAGATTTGCCGCTGTGCGACCTGCGTCGGCCATGTCTACGCTCGCACCGCCCTCTCTTTGTCGTCGTTCCAAGCGCTTCCGTGGCTAGTTTCCTTTCCTTCCGCTCTCCTGGGGTGGTGGTCTCGTCGTGCGTGTCTACTTTCCACCGGATGGTGGTCCCGTCGTGCGTCTAGTTTCCTCTGGCTGCTCGGGGCAGGTCTGTGTTGTGTGCTAAACAGCTTCGCTAGTCATCCACCTTCTCAAAGTTGAATGGCTCATGATTTTAGATGCAGAGCATCTCTTGCTCGGGTCTATGTCCCGCGGCGTCGTAGTCCGCACTCACACTACGCATGCGCAACTCTCCTCCTTCCCTCTCTCCAACAGCTGCGCGTTACTCTCTCCGCTCTCTCTCTACCAGCTGCGTGCACTTCGCGTGCGTTCGCTTCTACTCACACCGCGCGCGCATGCGCAACTCTCCTCCTCTAGTCTCCTCTCCTTCAAGTGTGAATATAAGCAGCGGTAGCGCGCTGCGCGCGTTCCCCCGGAGGAGTGAAAGGAGGATAGTTTTGGGCGCGCAGGTCGCAGCGCCACGCCAGGGCTTTCCAGTGGGGTGGGCTTTCCCCGCAACTCTGCGGCTGTCGTCTGCTAGCGTTTCTCGGCCTCTCGCGTCCACCGCAGCTCAAATCCGGCCGGCCAAAAGAAGTCAGTCAAGAAGGGAATAAATTAATTAAGCAAAGAGAAGCTATGCTTGCCAATTCTAAGGAGGATAATTTGGAAATGATGTAAATATAAGCAGAAGAAAAGTTATGCTAAATCTAAAAGAAGAGATCTATCGGGGGCTGGTGCGAGGAGAACCGACGCGACGGAAGAAGGAGAAAAGAAAAATGAAATGCAAAAGGAAGGAAAAGATTAGCAATTAAAAATAAAGGCAAGCAAGAAGCTGTACCACGAGTTCAGCGCTGTTGACTCCACTTCACTCCGTTCTTCCGATGAAGTGGTGATGGAAGCAACAGTGCCGTCAGTTAGTGGGTTGGCGCAAGCAAGCGTCAGCACCACCCCACAAACTAACAGCAACGCTACGTCCACTGAAGACAAAGCTGTGCAGCGAAGGGCACGCGACGCTGAGCGCAAACGCTTGAAGCGAGCGGCAGACCCTGAACTACGGCAGCGAGAAGCGGCGTCCATTCGCAAGTTAACAACGTAATAACACGTTACAACGTTACTAACACCGTTAATAACACCGTTAATAACGATCCGCGATGCTCCGCATCACCCCATGGTTCCCCTCGGGAAGATGGTGTAATTTTGTTTCTTGCAACATTTTTTTATTATTTTTATTTGTTTTTCACTACTTTTTGAAAGGGGCACTGACATCAAAATCATATTTTTTTTTATTATCCGAAACGATTGAAAACGATGCCGGGACATTACCCTCAAAATTCAAAACTTGGGAATTCAGTATTTGTGAATTAAAAAAAAAACAATTTCAAAATGCCGAATTTGAAGTTCCCGCGCGATCCACGCCAGTGCAGTAAGTCAAATTTTGCGGTCTCCTTTGACTTGACTTTCTCCGCTCCACGCTACGAAGCAAAGCACTGTCGCCACCGCGACCCGAAGCGAGGAGGAGGTGAGCAGGCGGGATAGAAGGGAGCCGGCGCGGGAAAGAAACGGTTTCTTTCCCAACTCGCCGATCTGCTCGAGCGCCGCCAAGTTTTCCGAAGGAGGAGACAAATCCAGGAAGCGACGTCACACCGAACTCTGATTTTTGGTATTTCAAAAAGAGGGGCCGTAGTGCGTTCGCAATTGCGTTAGAAAAACATGTTTTACGATTGCCGTTATTAAACGTTATAGAAATGTCGCCTACAAAGCTTCTAAATTTCTTGATTTTTGACGTCACCGAACAAAAGAAGGGAGGAGGTGAGAAGCGGGAGAATCAAACGCCAAAAATAAAAAGACGCGCGCAAGAAAATTTTTTTTTTTGCAATGCAGTTTTTTTGTTTGTTTTTGACTACAACTTGCATCGTTTTAGACAATAAAAAAAAATACGACCTTTGGGGTGTCAGTGCCCCTTTAACCGTTTTTAGTTTTGGGAATTTCTGACCCTATACTGCTTACCGTAATTGTTGTCTACAGAATTACATTTGTTGCCTTTGAAATCAAGCTTCTAGCCACAAACAGAATATGGGAGAAAAATTTAAAAAAAAGTTCAGTGCTGCCATTTATAGACCCTTTGCTAAATCCGCCAAGCGCCCCGGCCCGCACTGCAGGAATCATGGGAAGGTTGGTCCTTCAGCTCCATAGTGATTGGTAATTTCGACGGATTCGATGGTTACACAGCTTTGAGTATATAACCCGGAGTCACCCTGAACAAGCGTCGTGTAGAGTCCAAGGACCTGTCATATCACTTTAAAAATTTCTCGTCAATGTCAGCGTTCCTGTTTACTTGTTTTACTCCTTATCCGTCACACTATTTGAGTTCTAGCTTTGACCCAACTGTAGTCACTGACATGAGCACGGGGTATCTCTTAGGGATGAGCATGCTCTGTCGGTTGCTCCCGCCTTGGCTGTGCGCTCAAAGAGGTGCCGTAGTGTTGTTGAAGATGGGATGACTGGAGGCTCCCCTGCCACCCTGTGGGTGGGCCCACATGCAGGATCAAGAGGGGCTACCCATTTGAGGCGGACCTCATCAGCCAGATCCTGCCGGGTTTCCTGGGCGAGTTCTTTCCTGCCCAGGACATCCTGAACAAGGTGATTGGGGAGTTCCTGTCGAACCAGCAGCCCCACCCCAGTTCCTCGCCGCGGTGCTGTTCAAGGTGAGCACGAGCGCTAAACTTTGCTGGGCCCGAGTAGGAGTGCCACGAGACCACCCAGCTTCTCTGGAATCTGGAAGAGCCTATGGCAGTGCCCAATTACCCAATCAGAATTCTTGTATGTATGCACCTTTTTTGTATAAAGGAATCTAATAACCAAAATAAGATGATGCGGAATGCAAAGTGTCACTTTATTTAAATTTTTGCTTTAAAACATCTACTGCTTCAGATGCCGGCACGTGCAGCATAAGTTACCACTTGCATCATTTTTTGGTACTTGGGTCATATATCAAAAGGTCTATTGAGTGGAGGTCAGGAGCACCCAACTTTTAAGTGTGATAGCATTGCCAAACCCACCAAACCATGAGTTAACGTGCATTCATCCGTAAGCATCTCTATAGCTAAATTTGGCAGGAACTGTTTCCCACTGAATTTAGTGGGAAAATCTGAATTGGCATACAATTAACGAAGTGTCTAGCGTTACGTCCGACGTAACCCAAGTTACGTCCAAATCTCCGCCTTCCCTAGGTTCACGGAGGAGAGAGAAGAGGGCGGGGGGAGGGGTTAGGTATACGCGTTTCCAGTGCTCCGTCCGGACGTAACGCTAGCCACAGCGTACAATTAATGCAGTGTCATGCCATGTGAATCCGCATCACATGATGAGACGTCATGAGTGTCACGTGATGTAACGTCAGTCGTGTCAGTCACATGAGTATGAATTCACGTTGCACTCATGACACACGTCACGCATGTGACATCACTTGACTCGTGTAACGTCATGTGATGCAGTGTCATGTAACATGGTCTGTGACGTCACATGACACCACACTGTATGACCATGTGATTTGACACCAATCATGTTAGCACTTCATGTCATGTCACATTGCACCAATCTTGGTCTGCACAAGTGCAGACCAAGATTCTGAAACTCCTCGTTGTATGGTTTAAGATCAAGCACTTTTAGCTGTTTTTCACGTTCGCTTTGGTGATGAATTTTATTTTGTGATCACTATGTGATTGTTTCGTTTTGTCAAATATTGCAGGTCAGCCTTCTCTTCTGAGAAGGCGAAAAATCACATGACTCCTAAAGGTTAATAGGTAAACTATAGAGGTGTGCAAATATTCGACACTTCGAATAACTCTCCAATAGTCTTGGCTGTTTGATTGGATTCGCGGCACACTCTTCCGAATGTTTTTGTTTTTTAACATTACAAAATTACGAATTCAGAATCGCCCGATTTCTTACATCAAGCTTCACCAATTCGCCTCAGCATGCGGCGCGCGAGTCCAACGTCTATGTTTTGCATCGGTGTGCTGGGAGAAAGGGCTGACTTGTAATAGCATCTATATTCGTTTTCACCTCAAGAACCATAGTAGAAAAGGTCCAGCTCCTCGCGAAGCATTACTAATTTCGCCCTTTATATGGAGAATCAAAATATATGTAGTAGGTGCATTTTAGATTACATATACGTTATCTCATCACTATGTGCATGTTCCAAACCCCAAAACTTCTGCTTCTTCCTCCGACAACCATATCTTGTAAGAACTACTTTGTGCAGCGTATGAACAATGCACAAAACTTGCTTTTTTATTGAGTTGACAGCGAGTATTGGCAACTCCAGCAAACCACGACGCCGCATAGCGGCAATGCCGAAAGCTCCAGGAGCGGAGGTCGTTTCGACTCTGTCGTCTGCTATCGCTGCTTGGTTCCCATAGGCAGCATAGAAACAAACATTGTTTCCAGTAATTATTTGTATGCTTCCGCGTGTCATTCCTATGCACTGACTAGAAGAAGGCTTCGACCGATCGAAAATCGCTTTGCTTTCATATGTAACACCGATTTTACGCTGCAGTGAAAAGAAATTTATGGTGGTCCGCATGCTGAACGACGAAAACGTTCTCCTTTCGTCCGCCTTTTTGCCTGACCAGCGCAGCATGTTCCTATAGTTCGCTGGAGTCCGCGAATAGGTTAGCTTGATGGTGTTGGATATTTTGCTCACTATTGCAGGTCAGCCTTCTCTTCTTACGATTATAGTTCGACCCTTGATTTTAAATCGCAGTGCCTTGAAAAATAAAATGAGCTATATTCTAATAAATAAGTGGTCATCTGCTCGTTTGCCATGTTACCAGTGGCGTAGACAGGGACCCACCCTCCCCCCCCGAAAAATAAAAAATTCCTGGCTACGCCACTGCGTCTCACATTATATTTTTAACCAACTTGTCTGTCTTGTCGGGGCCTTTTTCGTCATCTAATAAAGCTGTTTCTTTTTGTAGGTACGTATTTTCTAGAAAGGATAAATACCCAGTTCACACTCTTGTGTTTGGTTGCAACCGAGTACATTGTGCAGCCAATACACTCTTTTGATCACTTAAGATGAAGGAACACACTAGTGCCATCTATCGAGTAGCCGTGGAACACTCGCAATTTCCATATATCTCCTTCAAACCCTCTAGTGAACGGCTCTAGGCAAACGGGTGCTCCTGGGCGACAGTTAGGGGTTGCCTGGTGGCACTTTGGTCGGGAGGGCTGCCAGTCGAACCATTTGTGCACAGGTGTGCGAGGGCCTTCACGAGGGAAACCATGAGGAGCTCATGCACGACTGGGTGCTGCTGTCGCTCTCAACTTCACTCAGCGGTCGCCACTGGCCATGGCCATCTGGAGTCTCAGCTGCTGCTTTGTGGCGGTCACCGCCACAGTCTGGCTTCGTGCATTGTATCCTTTCGGGTGCTTTTGAACGTAGACTCACCCACGGTGCTGTGTCGGGGAAATTGTGCGGAGGTTCGATATCTATACATTCCGCAAATACTGGTGCGCGTGTTATACAAAGTCTTAACATGCGAGACATCGAGATCATAAAGTAGAAAGTGCCTGCTACGATGCAGAGAAGAAAAAAATAATATAATCAGTTTTTGCTCAAATGATTTGTCTAGAAACAATCCGGTATTTGCGCAACTTATGGCAAGCAGCTTTAAAGGGGAAGCTGGAGAGGTTTTGAAAAAGATTGAATTAATGGTGGATTTTGACGTATTTGTGCCTGTTGAATTCAAATATCACTGCACGTTTGACCCCAAGTAATTGCTAAGCGAAGAAAATGGAATTCATTGTTGCAGTGAAACTCCATTGGCTGGTTGCACCTGACGGGCCACTACATAACAAAGGGATCATCTCAATTCTTGGTTGTGCTGTCACTTACAGAAATACTAGTTGGGTGCCAAGGCTTCTAGCCTTTATACTTCAAGTTCAGCTTCCGATTATTTGCTGCTTTAAAATAAATGTGAAAAAAAAATATTAAAACATGTTTTTGAAGATGTTTAGGCACTTTTCATTTGCCCAGCAAGAATCAAAGGTTTTTGTGTGTGCTGCTTTCCTTTTCGTTATTTCACAATTATCTTTTTTACACACTTTGCTGTTCTCTCCTCCGATTTTACTTGTTTTTGTGTTTTTAAAAGACTGCACACTGCTGTCCAGGCCACTCAGCTGTTGACGGGCACTGAAATAAATATATCTATATCTTGGCATTTATCCATATATCTACTTTATGAAAGCCATATCTCCAAAGGTATCCAAGCAATCTTAGTTATTTTTTTCTTTTTCAGGTAGAGTGTATACCTGAGGTGTTCAGTAAGAGGTATAAATATATTAAATATGGCATAAGTATTTCTATTAATACTACCTCCAACATTTCCTTAAAAACTAGTACTGAAATTGAAAATTTAGTGTTGCAAAAACCTATAGGTCACCCAGATTTTTTCTTGATACCTTATAGGTAGATGCTCTGCCTCGAGTATACGCTCATTGTCTTTTATCTGGCTTTGGCTGCGCTTGCGACGAAATATCAAAGGCAGAAAGCTTGTGCTTGAGGCAGAGCATTTACTGGCTTCGTAACCCGTCTTCTAACTATAGTTAACTGAGACGTGTCTGTTTCTGATTTAAATATTAATTCTACCCATAACCTTTGCAAACAAAATCTCCAGTGGTAGCCTAACTAATCAAGCTGTATAAAAACCAAGGCATATTTGTAATTGGAATGCAAACTGATACTATATGCTATGGGAATTCCACTACCCAGAAAAAATATATTTGCAAAAAAGTAGATTTTGAAAACTTAAACTTCCATATTTATATCCACCAACATCAAGAGTGTATTCCCATAAAGTTGCATTTGTTTACAGTGCATACTAGTTATTTTTTTATAAATTATTTTCAGTCCACCAATGCTAAAGAAAAGGTAGAGGTTCGAGCACTTTGAATGCCTTTTCCTTCGTTCCCAAATTATTGTTTGGTAACGGGACTAGAAGGCCCACTGATTGTTTTTTCCTAACTGGATTTTAACGGGCATTGCAACTGTGGCATTGTTTTTTTTTTATTTTGCAGATGTCCTTTATAAAGGATATTAAGATTTTGTCGGTGATATAAAAGGCAAAAGATATACCGTAGTAGATTTTTCAGTGCGATGTTAGCTTTAAGGGGGACACTACCCAGAAAAAACAAATTCTACAAAAAACATTGATTTTAAAAAATTACATATTTACATCCATCTACATCCAGAGAATATTCCCAGAAATATTTACTAGTTTACACTGCATAGTTAATTTTTTATAAATTATTTGCTGTCCACCGAAGCTAAAGAAAAGGTAGGGTTTGGAGCACTTTGAACACATTTTTCTCCGTTCCACTTTTTGGTATAAATTCCATTTTAGTCAATCTATCGTTTGATAATGGCAATACAAGGAAGGCTCGATCTTCACTTTTCCTGACTAAAATTTAAAAAGGAATGCGCCTATGGAGTTTGTTTGTCACTTTACGGATGTCTTTTATAAAAAATCTACATTTTGTCGGAGACCCAGAAGACCAAAAAGTTGACCAATTTTGCAGAAGAGAAAATTGATAGAAATCAATGACTTTTTACAAAAAACTTTCCATAGGTGCACCTCCTAGGCATTCTGATACATATTTAGCGAATAAAAATCTTGAATATTGTGATAGTTTTCCGACGATAGATTAACTAAACAATGTAGGGGTGTTGCTGATAGATGCTGCCCTAATTTCCTTCCCACTTAACCGACAGACCTGAAAGTTTGTCATACACCCTCTAGCATGACCACCAGCCTACCCTGTAAATTTCATTAATTTTAAGCCAAGGGTTCAAAAGTTGACCCTCCCAGGGGTGTATCCCCTTAAATAAGTTAGTTTTAGGAAATTTTCTTTTCACAGTTGCACTCTTCAGGCATTCTGCTGCGTATCTAATGAAGAAAAATGTTGGGCATTACTTATAGTTAAACAAATAAAATAGCGCAAAAAAGACAAGGACAAGAAGTATACAGGACAAGCGCTAACTTTCAACTAGTTTTTACTCAGGGAAAGCAGGCATATATATACACACGACAGGCAAAGCAACACCACATAAAAGTTGACTAATTTTGTGCACGATCATTCAAAAACTGAAACTCATTACTATGAAGAACAATAGAAGTGTCGCTGACACAGGCCGTCCCACTTTTTTTGGTAAGAACGCTTCCAATAGCTCTCGAGCTACCGTCTCTCGGCTTCTACCCAGAATCTTTATCTGCTGAAATCGTGGAACGCAGCCACACGTGTTGCGATGAATGGGCAAATGCGAGCCATATTTATTTTTTACTGATAATACGTGCTCCTGTGCTCGGTCATTGATGCACCGCCCCGTCTGGCCGATGTATACCTTTCCACAAATTACATTAGTTTTCTAACGATAGATTTCCTAAACAATGTCAGTGTGTTCCCAATAAAAACGACTATAATTTCTTTCATAATTTATGTATGCAGATGAAACTTTGCGCCACATCCTACCTTGCAAATGCCAGTTTATCCTGTAAATTTTCTTTATATAAAGCCGAAGGTTCAAAAGTTGACCCTTTTAAATAGTGTTCCCCCTTAAATTAAAAAAAAATCTTTAGAAGCAGTGTTTTTTTTTTTTAAAGGGCACTAAACACCTGTAAAAACTTGCAGTACCCCGTAAAAACACTAAATCCCCCCCCAAAAAAACAAACAAAAAAAAACATTTCAGCACAATATTCATGTTGCTAGACTGTTTTAAGTGCTGCGAGTCTCTTGTGCTTCTATTTCGAATCAATGTGCCGAAAGAGAAGCATGTTTCCGAATTTCTTCACTCAAAGTGAGTCTCGCTGCTTAATTATTGGGCTAGTCTTTTTCTTTTGGGGGAGGGTGTTTGTTTTGCGAGTTTAGGAAGCGTCCCTTGAGCCCCGAGTGGCGGCGTTGGCCTTGACCCCCTGTGGCAGGTTCCCGCTGATCCGGGGCCGGATGGGCCTGCTCGAGGAGCACGACCGGGAGCTCTTCTACATCTCAGCCCTGGACTTTGAGCGGCAGGTGGGTGAGCGGGTCCCGTGAAAGTGGGACCCGTGAGGGCGGAGCCCGTGAAAGCGGGGCCCGTGAAAGCGAAGCCCGTGAGGGTGGGGCTCGATGTGCGGCTCCTTGTTGCAGCTGGCCAGGGACCAGCACAGGGCGCAGTTCCACAGCGTGGTGAGGAGCGTGGCCCACCCAGACACTCCGTATGCCGAGCTGCTCAGCGGCTGCCCCAGCCGTCCTAGGAGCCCAGCGATGGTGCGCTCTCCTTTGAATGGCCACATGTTCTCGGTATTGCACTTTAAATTCCATTTCTGGGGCCACCAATCTGCCAGATTGTGTGTGTCTGTCAGCCACTATGCAATAGCGAAATCCAGTGTCCCATGTTTTCGGAGTTTATTTTTGCGAAAATTGGAGGGCGTTTTTCCGGGTTTTTTTGTTGTAAAATCAATGCTTCTTGGACTTTATTTTCCAAATTATTTGAAATTCTGAGGTTAGTTTTGTTGTATTTCCAATTTACCAAAATTATAAATAAAATAAAATACGACTGTGTAGCACTTCCCTTACCCATAAATTCATAATACAAATGGTTAAAAAAGTACTCAATAGACCGATCTCACCAGCTAGTTGGAGTACGCCACCACTGTCTCCATGCATTGGGGGACCTGTAGTCTTTCTGCACGCGCAACGACCCCGCTGGAGGTCTGTGCGAGCAGAGCGCGAGACGGGAACGAGCTGTATCGTGCCCGGGCTCCTACCCCTTGTGAACTACAGCTATGGCGGCGTCACGCATGCGTGAAACGCTTAGTGTGATGGGTCAATGGGAAGTGGCATTGTGATCTGCAATTCTTGGGTGCCCTTGCTATAACTGGTCTGTCAGAGACAAAACTTGTAAATGGCAGTTCCTTCACTGTACTATTAAATCATTAGACCTCCACGTCGGCTGGGCCTTGCCAAGTCAGATGAGCAATCGTCATCCTGATCAAGGATGACTTTTAGTCCCGGCGTGACAGGAGAACAGGACAAATAGTTTCTTTACATTATGAAACACGAATGTATGGTAATTAATATTGCATCATTCAAACATACAGACAGGCATGAGTGGGGCAGTATCTTTCAACATGGCATCAGGGTCGAGTTAAAGTCAAATTTGGGGATTTTACGTGCCAAACCAATGAAGGGCACCTGGCACGCCCAAGCAGAGGACTGAGGATTAATTTGGACGACCTGGGGATCTTCTTACATGCAACCAAAAAGCTTTGCCCTCTCCGCAACAAGCCTCCGTCACATTGCGGGCACTTTGGCTGGGATTCGAACCCACCACCTGGAGATCCGTAGGCCGGCGCTTTGCCTCAGAGTCACCTGTATAGTCAAGTGATGGAGGGACGGGAGCCCAGTCAAGCTGCCCCCAGCACCCCAAAGAGCAACAGTAAAAAAAATAAAAAATGGGGTTCGTGTTGTTTTAGTTCAAAATCTTCCAAAATATACAATTTATTTATATTGTACTCTCTCAGGGTGTCTACCTACCTGGAAAACCTGGAACTGTCGGGTAATCGCTAAGCATGTGGAAAAGTTTGAAGGGAAATCTGCAAAAAGTTGATTTGTCGGGGAGAATGGGTGACCTGGGCGGCGCAGTGACGTGCTACGAAGCGGGAGGGTATGGCAATCGGTGGCGTAAATGGCCTTTGCATGGAGTAAACCGTTGCCCGAGGCAGCGTTAGGCAGCGTGAGCCACTAACCAACTCACCGGAATAAGCGGGAACAGCCCGAACAGCGGCTGCAACCCCATCCTTTGCATTTTCTTGTCTAAGGGTCAGTGAATTTAATCGAAATATTCAGGTTAAACCTGCAAGTCGAGGAATTTGAGAAACACAATTTGGTAGAAACACTGAATGTCCCTTTGTTAGTCAAAGGCTTTCCAACTCTGTACTGAATAGCGCTGTTTGCATTAAGAAATTGCCGTTTACGAGCTATAGTTGCGAGCAGTTGTGCTACAGCTGCTGTGCAAGGGAACCGGGGACCCTCGCTAGAGTGCTTCTCATATTTACCATGAAAGGGAGAGCATTGAGAAGTGAATAGGAACTTGAGCTGCCCCCTTTCCACAAAATCTAGGGAATCATATATAGGACGCCATACTCGCGCTACAAAGACGCTAGCTGTCCTCCCTGTAGGAAGTACAGTGGCCACCCTCTGCGAGATAATTTTGTCAATTGTCCGAGAACCAGAGTGACCCTCTCCTCGGGAGACCCTGCTCCCTGACCAGGTATATGTGAATCATTGCGACTTGCTTTTTGGCCGTCGTGACTTCGGAAATCCAAGTTCAGCAGATAAATACTAAGTGGCAAAAAGTTTTCCCAATTTATCCGAAAACATGGAACCCTAATTATAGCTAATTTCCCAGTGTTGTGCAGAACTTTGTGTGAAATGGGCGAGCGCGACTAGGTTGTGAAGTGCATAACTTTACTTTCAGGAGCAATTGCATCTCATAATGGTAGGCCTCTGCGGACGCTGTACATAAGCCTTTTGAAGCTGAAACCACGGCTCGAAGCCTCCGACATTCCAGAGTGCTCTCCAATGCCAGCGCTGGAGCAGCACTTTCTCTTCTTGGCTCACGTTTGGCAGCACTCCTGAAGGGATGCGAAGCATGCTAGTCAGGTTGGTCGTCCACTTGGCATCTGTGGATGCAGGAATCGAGTATTGCATCGGCGCAAGCCAAACCAATCAACTTGTACAGCCCCGTTGAATAAATTGAAGCAAGGAAGTGTTGAAGGATGTCCTGTGTCTTTCCTCTCCACGACAGGCTGGCACATTAATTACGCCAGCTCCTCATTTACCGGCGCTTTCAAGACGGGCTGACACATTATTTTGGTAGCCGAAGCCAAACCACTTCACATGCCTGCTACAGTACATGGCCGGACAGTGAGCACAATTATTTATGTGTCCTTTTCGTACGCTCTTTATTGCGTGGCTGAAGGACGCCACCAAGCCATTGAACAAAAAGACACATTTTGGGGGACATGCTGTATGTGTGTGACAATGACATGCATGGTGTGCCTTAGGCATTTCCTATGCTGCTTCAGCCAGGCACTAATTTTTAAAATTTTCCTCGAAAGTTACTTGGGGCAGTCAGTTTTAACGTTGTAGAATTTGAAGGCATGAATCCATCCCATTTGAAGGTTAAAACAAACCCCCTCCCTGTATCCAAATGGCCGACCTGGGAGAGTTGACAACAAAATACTCATCCGACAAAAATTTAGGCTCATTAGATTGAGACTCCCAAATATGATCCATTTTATTCGTTGGGGCTACTTGATACTAACTATTTGGCAGTAAGAACATAACAGGATGACTTGTAGATTGATTTTTAATAGAACTGGGGGTGCTTTATCGGCTCGTCCTCTCGCATCTCCTCAGCACTGTGTATGTGGTAAGAGACCTCCGATAGTGCACCAGAGCTTGTCCCATACCCCACCAACAGAGCAGGTTTTTACAAGTAGGAACGCCGGACGGGACTGATTAGGAAGGACTATTGAATAAATTTGACACCTTAAGAAAAGACATGAACCTAAATGGTTGGAAGTGAGTTCAAGCACCACCCGGACTACCATCATTGGAACAGAATGAAGAAGGCCCGTTTCGACCGTCTTTGGTATGTGAAACGTAGGATTGTTTTGGACAGTATCAAGTGTGGTTCTATGCGTCAGGAGAGCGGGAAGTCTTGGGTCTACAATAATGGTGGTTGTATGCCTCAGACGTCGTTTGTTAACCCGTACAGTGAACTTATTTCGTCAAAATCGGAAGAAATTTTGGGGAGAGGACCGAAATGTTGTCTAAACATAAAGCCATCAAAGCTGGATGTTTTTTCGTGCATGCAGACTATTGCCAGGAAGGTTAACCCTGATGAGCGAGTAGCGTTTATAGATGTTGCTGTTAGTAAAATGGAGAAAGTGATGGGAAACGGGTATCCAAATGACAAGAGAAATTTTCGTGAAATCAGTGGGGTCAAAAAAGACTTAGAAGCGAGGTCAGTGAAGTTACTGCAAACGGACAAATCTGGGAAGTTTGCCATTCTTCCCGGGTCGGTCTTTCAAATGAAAACGGACGAAACGATGAATTCACTTTTCTATGAATGGAATGGAAACCTTGCTAAGCTAAGGGCAAAGATCGTTTCGGTTCTTAGGGAGGACGATTTGGAAGGTGTGGCAAAGAGTCTGTTAGGTCCAATGCGGTCAACGCTAAGTGTAAAATTTTTCTTAAAGGATCATAAACCGGAAATGCCTCTTCGGGCGGTGATTAACGAATGTGGCACGTGGCAGAAATCAGTTTCAAAGTTTCTACAGAACGGTCTAAAGTTTACACATATAGATAAGTCATTGTCCCTCAGGAATTCGAACGAGTTAATCAGTATATTGGAGGTCAACCACGGGAGAGAATGTGCAGTTTTATCGATGGACATTAAGGACCTCTATTATTCTCTGGAGAAAAATAGATTGATGACAAGGGTGAAGGATGCGCTAGAATCGAATCTGGTTCAGTTTCAATCCCAAACAGGCATTTCGCTAGACAGTTTTCTTGTCATTCTTGATTATTATCTTCAGTCTACGGTTGTGGAGTATGAGGGAAAAAAGTTTGTGCAGAAGGAAGGCGTGTGCATTGGGTCCTCGGTTGCACCGGCTTTATCGGAGGTGTATCTGAACTCGTTGGACTCTGTTGTGTTTGATCGAATTCAAGGTTTTGGAGAGGACACGTGTTTTGTGAGGCGTTATGTGGATGATATTTTTGTGTGCACCTTCCGGGATGACCTGTTGAACGGTCTCGAGCATTTGATAAGATCAGCAGCCCCTGAACTACGCTTCACCGTAGAGAAACCGGAGAATGGAGTATTACAATTCTTGGATCTGCGAATTCACACTGATAAAGGTCTCTGCTGGGAGTACGGCAAAGAAAACCCGAAACCTGTTCTGTCAAAAAGGAGCTGCCATTCGAAAACGGTGAAAGCGGGAGTGGTAAAGTCTTTGATCAGAAATGCTCTAGACCGATCATGCATACATTTTATCACAAATTCGTTGGAAGGTCAATGGAAGAGACTAAGAGGGGCAGGGTATGAAGAAGAGTTCATCAGAAGGAATTTAGATGTACACACTAAGGAGAAAAAGGAAAGAGAAGACACGTCGAAAAGACGGATTGCTGTGATCCCGTATTTTCATGGAATTTCACATTACCTGAAGGCGTGTGCTAAGCAGTTTGGAGTGGAAACAGTTTTTAGTTCTGATTTCAGGTTAGGTAGATTAACTCCTTTTGAAACTGAATTGCATGAGTGCAGGAAAGGTCACCGTGAAAAATCGATCGCTTGCAAGAACAGTGTAGTGTATGAAATTCCGATGGCGTGTGGCTTTGCTTATGTAGGGCAAACTTCGAGGTGTGTTAATGACAGACTAACAGAACACAAGAGAAATGTAAGGATTAACGCAACTAACTCTGAAATAGCTAAGCACATAAATGAATGTAACAATTGCACTGCTTTGTGGTCAGAGACGGAAATAATACATAAAGAAGTGAATGACAGTAAAAGACTGGTAAGGGAAACCATTCGGATTAAATCAATCGGTAATTGTATAAGTCAGGCATCGTTGCAGTTGGGGAACAATGCTAAAGCATTTTTAGAACTGTAAACAGTTTTTTTTTTTTTTGAAGGGTGAAGTGGTTTTGCGCTTGTTAGAGTGAGTCCATCAGTATCTGTCTGTTGTGGTTGTTGTTCCGGTTTGGAGATATTCTTCCCAGTTCTTTTCGTGTTCGCGGAGATCGTTGGTCTTTGTACTCAAGATCTGGGTCTTGTTGGTTCGTGGGTGTAGTGTCAGTGACACACAAAGAGAAAAGGAAAGGAAAAAAATTTTTCTTTCCGGAGAAGTGGAGGGTTTGCCTCTGTTCGTAGTAGTTGCTTGAGGGGCGTCCCATTGCCTTGTTATCTTTGGTTTTTTTGTCCTGGTGTGTTGTGTTTTTGAAAGGGGCATGTTGAGTGTTTGTGTGACCTTGTGGTTGTGAGTATATAAGGATGTGGGACTAAATAAATCTTTTAGCTGCGTTTGAGACGTTCTCTTCTTCACTTGTCTCTGTCCCTTCTACTTTTAAGTTTCTGTTTCTACCCCAGTCTCGGGTTAAGTTCCAACATGGTAAATTTAAATTTTTTTTTTAAATCAGTTTCTAAATTTCAGGTTTTTGGTTTTAGAAACTAATTGTACACCCTTACACTAAATTTGATAACCATATGCCAAATAGTTACGTTGATATAAAATATTTACAACACATTGTGAGGCAGTAAAAAAGTGAAGGAGTTCAATGTTTGAATGCATTTTTCTCAGTTCCACTTTTTGCTGCAAATTTCATAGGAAGGAATCTTGTTCAAAAGTAAAAGTATTCCGATACCACAATCAAGATGTTTCTTAACTGAAATTTACTTGGGAATTGGGCTATCTACTTTATTTTGTTTTAAGTTGAAATCCTCTTTGAGAAAAAACTATGTTTTCAAAAACTGACTTAGGACAGATGGGCATCTCATATTTTGAGGTAATAACTCTTCCTGAAATATTTACATTTGAGATACAAAAGATAGCCCGAGGTCACACATCTGCCACTTTATATTCAAGCAGTCAAAATGGTGCTTAATAGCTTCATTTGCATATAATAGATTTCTTAACAATGAGTGACACATCTTTTTATGCGGGTATGTAAAATTGTCTTAGAGAGCTGAAAGTTTGCACAATACACGTGCATGTGATGTTCAATCTCCCCTTTAAATTTAATTCCGCTCACTTGAGTAGTTCAGAAATTAAATCTCTTGCCAGTGTCCCCTCCTCCCCCCCCCCCCTTAAGACATAACTCAGGAAATGATGAAAAACAGCAATACCAGATGCACATTGGTAGCATTGCAGTGCAGTCCTTAGTGAGTCATTGAAGGCTGAACATGATATGCAACTTTATTAAGCAGGTACTCTCCTCAAACAAGGCATACATAACTTTTCCCTACAGTAAATGCACCGAAAATGGTTCTGCAGCTTTGTTGTAGGGTGGTGGCAATGGAACAGTTTCTTTGAAAGCACCACACTAGTGGTGTTTGTAAACTTTGGAGCCTAGTTGGATGGGATGACAAAATAAAAATAAAGAAAGAGTATTGAGATAACTCGAGTAACAATAACCAAACACAGTGGGAAAGCACTGTTCTTTTGGATCATGCTGTTGGTAGATTCATTGGTACATTCATCTTTTCTCTCATCGCTTAAGTCACTTGGCTCTCCACTTTTATGTAGGTTTATAAAATGTGGCTACAGTATGTTTTCAGATGACACAAATTGTGATCAAAAGTGGTGATGGCAGTACACGGACAAAGAAGTCTCTCAGCTTTGTTGGCACACGGGGAGCCACTTATTTACACACTGGAGACACTGCGTTTGCCGCGCACATTGCCCACGCACCTTTCCAATGGCATTGGTAGAATGGCAGTGAGTAGCACATGGGCCCCAGATCTGCCCGAACACAAAGCGACGGAACGCTGGGTAAACCAAACAAGAATGCAGCCAAGCAAGCACACAGGAACTGCGACAACTGTTCGCACTAAATGCCCACAAAATAGAGACACGTCGGAGCAATGTCCATAGAACTTCTATGGTCAGCATATTCGTTTAACATTCTTTTTCTTTAATGTCAACGCGGAAACAATGCCACATGGGGAGAGATATACTTTGACGACAGCAGACCGGACCTTTGGCTAAACACAGCAAAACGGAACATGTCGAGGCGACACAGCCCGCTCGACCAGCAGCACAGCTGGACAAAATGCACTGTCCATGAATTGCACAGAGGGGAAGTGAAAAACAAAGCTTTTGGCAGAGTGTGCCCGAAAAAAGAAACGGGGCGGTTACGCGTGTTCCCCGCTTCCAGTCTGGGCAAGGCACTGGCCGTTATCACAGACTCAACAGCTCGACTCGGACCAACCGTCCAACAGCTGGACCCGGGAGAGGGCCCGCATCAGGTCCCGGCTCTGCCCGTGGCTGCCCTGGTGTGCCTGGCGCTCCTCCCGGAAGCTCTGCAGGGCCAGCTGCAGGTGGCGCCGGCAGCGGCGCAGCTCGAGCCGTAGCTGGGGCACCTCGTGGCCTGTCATGAGGGTGGTGAGCTTGGCCACCTCGCTGTCCAGCTGGGAGGGGCAGGGAAGCCACCAGCTCTCCTCCTCCTCCTGCGAGGAAGGCGCCACTTCACCCCACCGTTGGAAAACACTGGCCCTGCTATGTCTGCCGAGTCCTCGGAAGCTGCTGCGTCCATTATCCAAGGCCGCCATATTTTGGATCAACTCGAATTCAAATCTCACGCAGGAAGCGAGGCCCAAAACATGCCGGCCGCCTGCGTTGCTTGACGTTGAAAAGGGTCTGTCGCTCAACACTGGTTTTTCTTACCAGCAATCTGGTTGTCACACCATTTTCAGTGATGTGATTGCTTTGACTCAACTTGGAGCACCTTTTGGAGCAGAAAAGAAATCACTTTTGGCGCACAAACATACTCATTCTACTGCAAACACTGTGTAAAGACGTGTTGGCCTGTCCAAATAAAATGCAGTGCATCTTTGCTTTCCTCCTTCTGCGTAACCACTTCTTAGCATCAACGGCAAAACAGCACATCAATGACATCTTACATGTAGAAATTTATGATGGTGCAAAGTCAGCGTGCGGAGAACAAATGTGCATTAAAAAATTCAGCTGAACTTAATATTAACAATATTGGCATGTTTTCATTCCACTGCTAAAGTTAACATTGATTTCATTTAAACTGTTGACTGCATCAATGAACAGTTAAGAGCCTATTTAGAGGTGGTAAGTAAACAAAAATCAAACCAATAGCCCAGGCCAGCTACACATAACATAATTCATCAACCCTTTACCGATACCCAAGTATGCAGTATCCTCCCTTTGAACTCAAAAGAAAGAAAAAAATGACCGCGCCCAATGATACACGCACCTTCTCAGAATGGCACAGTCCATCATACAGACTGACCGCATTTAATTTTGTAAACGTAACTGCCCCGTATATGTTGTGAATCAGCATTCACCAATTTTTGTTTTTAACTTTTATTTGTTCCTCAAATGCATGATGCGTGGCTGGAGGAGTGTTTTACCCCTTAACATAATGCTGCAATGTGGCGAGGCAACATACACAAAATCGCAATGTCTACTCCGCAGGCATAGCTTCTTTGCGGTGGTGAGGGGTGACAAGTGCACTCAATGGAGCTAATGAAACCACCCGAACAGACCCCAATAAAAATAAGAAATGTTCCCAAACTTCCGAGCACCGAGTCATGTTCGATACAAAGATCATATCAAAGTACACCTTATTTCAAGTTACACCGATAAGTTTCAAAAATTTGTGCAAGCCTATCATAACAATTTGGCAGTATACTAATGCCTGAACCATTAGTATCTATTGGTAAAGCGAAATGAACTTTCGGTGCAATGTTGCTACAAATGCCTCATATTTTGGTGAGATGTAGCAGGGTAAGCACTTTGGCACAACTGGAGCAGCAATCACATTACTGCATTTGTGCCAAAGTACTTACCCTGCTACATCCTGCTACATTTTGCAAAACTATGAGGAATTTGTGCCAGCATTGTGCCAAAATATGATTTCAGTTTACTAATGCCCAAAATATAATAGCTCAGGCCCTGCTACAAGACCGAATTGTTACAGTAGGCTTGCCCAAATTTTCAGAACTTTCGATTGTTGCCTCGAATAATGTACTATTCAATTTTATCTCTTTATCAAGGACTGACAGACTAGTTTCGGGAAGTCTCACAATATTTCTCATGTTCTGTTCTAGCGGGTTAGTTAGTTTCGGTGAGTGGGCTTCTCCCTGAGCATTGGTGTACTGCAGTGAAGCTGATAACTGCAAAGTTGGTAGGCATCGTGATTTTGCGTATCTTGCTTCGCCACAACGCAACCGCATACTATACTCCGTTTCACCTTACATTCGGACACAGCAAACGCTAAGAGCTATTCTAGCCAATCCCACTCTGTGGGTGGAACCCGTGATACGTCTTCCGCGCATCGCTGTGCCCGCTCTCCAAGGTCACACAACACTCACACGGCCTTGGATTGGCTGCGACGGCTCGTAGCATCCGCTGCGCTCAGACGTAAGGTGAAACGGAGTATAAAAGGAATGCATCCGTCCAGTGTGGGAGGTCACACACACAGGCACCTGGTATATTAAAAAAAAAAAAAAAGAAGGGCCTGGTGAGTGCTGATGTAACAACTCTCTTGCAGTGTGAATTTTTGAATAAAAGTGCAGCTAGTACACATGTATGAATATGATAGTAGTATGCAATATTCTGTATATATATATTTTCAAATTAAAGGTTTAGTGAGGATACTAGGTATTACGAGAAGATGCGTATGGACTGTTCTATAGGTTCATTTTTTATGTCAACTCTTGTTTAGTTATCACCTTTATATAGGCTCCATCTGTTTGATGGCACAGTCGATGGAGTAAATTAAAGACTAAATTATCTGAAGTTGGATGGAAGCTTGGGAATACCCTTTACAAGGTTGGCTGAATTGTTTTTAAGAAGGCATATTTATCGTTCACATGCCGATTTTTGCTATCATGAAGTTTGACATGTCAACTGTCATTGATGTTATCAAATGACGAAAGCTGTGTTTTTATCCGAATTAAAAAATGCAGTTTTATTACAAGCTTAAATGAAACATCACTTTGGGTGCTCAAAATTATTCCATTCTAACATTATTTCAGTGGAATATACTATTTGGTTTACCTCTTGACACCATACCTGATATAACCATTCACAGCAGTTCAGACTACACTTTGTCACTCTTTCCCTTTAGACAGCTAGTTCTTTGTTTGAGGGAATCAAACATGCCGTGCAATTGATGCTAACAAAAGGTTCCACGGAGGTAGGAAGGCAAGGTAGACATTGTCTACTTTGCCTGTGTTGTGTTGGACAGGCCAAGATATTGATTTTAACATAATATTTGCACTGGTATGAATGCAAACGAAGTGTGTGCTTATGCTCCAAAAGTTCTTGTTCTTTTTTCCTCCGCTCAATTTGAGATGTTAAAACCAGAGGGGTGACCATCTTAAAAAAAAATTGGGTTCCTTTTTCTAAAATCTTGTTTTAATTAAAGGGACCATGAAACCAATCTTTCATTGAATTGCTCTGCTAGACTTTAACACTGAATGACACTGGGACTAGGAAAAAAAACAGGACACACACAAGTGCAACCGTGCTTACTTGTGTATGTCTTTTTTTTTTTCTAGTCCCGGTTTTTTTAATGTTAAAATCTTAGCAGAACCGTTAAATCCGAGAATGATAAAACAACCAGCCCAATCCCAAGGACTGTTCAGTGAAGGAAGCAACATTGGACCTTTTGTAGCAGGCAAAATATTGATTTGGAGCAGCCACTGATGCTTTTGGAGCAGATGCCAACATCTGTTGGCACATCACTTGAAAATGAAAAAGTGACTGGATTGATTGCTACATAAGTTAATCCTTGATAATGAAGGATTCCTCTTTAATATAGAAGCATATTACTAATTATCTTTTGTACAAGAATAGGTAGTATGCAAAACAAACACAGCCTTCTTTTTAGAAATAATGCTCAGGTCAGAGTAGATTCCATTTACAATGGGTATTAGAAAATGATTTACAAATGAAGCGTAGCTCGACACTTCACTTGATATAAAGCTTCTCTCCCCTCTTCATTTTACACTTGCAGTTTATTCCGCCTGCGAATATGATTCCTGTAAAGTGCCAGCAAAAAGCAGCATAAACTGCAAAGACCACCGCCCACAAATATTATGAAAACCTACAGGTGTGTTTTAAAGGGAAGCTGAAGCGGTTTTAAATATAAGAAAAAACACATGAGCCTAGTTAATCAGACCTCTGGCATCACAAATATTATTTGTTTGGTCATTTTATGCATGGATTAACTGGAAAAGCACCTTCAAAGTAGAACTGAAGCCACGCCCCTCCGAAGCAGAGGGAAAGGGAAGAAAGGAGGAAGCCCATCAGCCAACATCACAAAAGGTCCGGCTGGGGGACCCCGCCGCTAACTGAAGCGCGGCGGGATCCCGCGCGCTTATGCTTACGCTTCTCTCGTAAGCCGCTCTACTGACTTTTCTAGCCGTCGTCGTTCTGCCGCTGCATGGCGCTTGCTTTTATCCGTTGACCGGTCGTGCTATTGACTCAATCGTCTGACGTGTTGATTGTTCTCTTGCTTGTTCACGGGTTTGCTGAATTCTCGTGGCACCGAAGCAACTGACTTGTGCTGTTGCACGATACCGTACTCGTGTAGCCGTAGGCTTGCACGAACAGCGCTCATCGAAGTTCTTCCCGCTTACCGACCTTTGCACTCGCATACTGAGATTTTAGAGGGAGAGGTTCCCGCTATGCAAACAGACGAGTCTGAGCAAGTACACTGAATTGAAACATGTTTTGGACGCCGTATATCAAAACAATGTATGTATGGGTTTGGATCTGAAGAAGGCTCGCCTGAACCCAATGCTCTGCCGAACATCTCTGAAGGTAAGACAATGCAGCGCATTAAAATGCACACGCAAAGAGGAGACAAAACTAGGTAGGAATTTAAGGTTTGTAAAAGGGTAGATAATTGGGCTAGTTGGTAATTAAACATCTAAACGGTATTAGTGCACACGTAGAGGGAAGAGAAAAGATACAGGATAGAGCGCTACTCACAACTATATTTAGTGAGATGAAGAGAAGAAAGAACGTAGTAAAAATCCATCACCCCAAAAAAGATGAAAAAGGCCTCAAGACCTCACACAATTTAAAAAATGGAGCAAGTCGTTACGGGGTCCAAGTTGTTTTTCGGCACCGCAAAAAATGAGCCAAATTTTCTCTAGAGTCCACTCGCTAGCCGAAGGTTCTACAAGACACAAGTGCACTAAGAAACATGCCAAGCCTTTTCTTCCGTGCACTTCAGGCGTGGTGTATAATGTACCACTCGCGTGTGGCAAGCGCGACATCAGTCAAATGGGCAGATGCCTCAATGATAGACTACGCGAACATGATTACTCCCCGAGAGCCACGGTAAGAGGACATCTTGCAACACATTGTAAAGAGTGCACATGCAGTCCGTTATTCGGGGAAACAAGCATCCTAGGGAGACACAAAGACAAACTGACTCACGAATTACTGGAAGCTTACCACATCCTCTCTGCAGATAAGGAATGCATTAGTGTTGAATCGGTTGCACTAACAAACAAGGAAAGAGACTTTTTAACACAGACAATGAAGACCCCGCATGAGCCACGGTTGCCGCGAGACATCAGGCAAGATGACAACGTGACAGCCGACAACGGATCAGGTGTTTGTCTTCAGCTTTGACAATGAAGACCCCGCAAGAGCAAAAATTGCTGCGAAACACCCTGCACGATGGCAACGTGACGGCCAACAATGGATCTGGTGTTTGAAACAAAGGATCTGGTGTCTGAAGCATGTGTCTGCGAAGGAACACCCTTCTATTTATTTTTCATCTTTTTTGGGGTGATGAATTTTTACGATGTTCTTCCTTCTCTTCGTCCTAGTAAATATAGTTTTTAGTAGCACTCTCTTTCTCTCTACGTGTGCACTAATACCATTTAGAACTTAGGGCCGACTGTTCTAGAAAAAAGCTATTATGTCATTTGTTTTGTGCAGTGTACTGGAAAAGCCGCGATCATATAGTAGCCAAATAGCGGGCTTCCACTGGCTCTTTTGTGTTAATCGCCTTATATTAGTGTTTTAGTTTTAATTTCTAGTCTAGTGCGAATAGTGGATTTCGTGTTCGAAGCGAATTCGAAAGCGAATAGTGATTTTGGCTGAATATTTTCGATTCGAATATCGAATAGTTTTTCCACGCCTTTCACTACCATCGCAAAATGCTTGGACCGAAACCCAGCTAAACTTCTGAAGGTTTTCCACTTGTTCATTTATAAGCTAAGTTTAATCTACCTATATATTTATGAACGGTGACCTCAGAAGGTCTGGTGTCTTGGAAAGGCAAGTAAACGACGGATTGGACATAAAGTGAATCCTGTAGAGATGGCAAACTATACCCACTTGAGTGAATTTACAAACCTTGCTATATAAAATATTCTTTCTTTAATCTCGAGTTAAAAAGAAAGAATCGCGCATGGTGAATGCAGGTTGTAAGGACATCTCTGCCTAACATTGTATACTCTTGCATAACAGTCAGTTTAATTTTGAAACTTTTACTACAATGTAGATATACACATTCACAGTTTCCATTTATTTCCATATACAGCCGGCATGCGTGCACCATCCCACTTTGAATGTATGCTTTTCTTCCAAGCACGCAGTAGACCTATTCCTAAATTACCCAAGCATCAAGGAGAATGCAGGGATTGGTGTTCCATGCGCCAAACACGCACGCCTTCCTCGTAAAAAAGATTTGAAGTAAATAACCAAAATAAAGCGTTGACGAACACACGTGCAAGATGCCATTTGTTTTAGGCATTTGCTTTAGAAAAGTTACTACTGCTGAGGCCAGCACGTGCGGCACGTGGAACACCAATCCCTGTATTCTCCTTGATGCTTGGGTAATTTAGCAATACGTCTATTGCGATATTCATACTTTTCCAAGCGTTTATCGCAGTGGGTTATCCCGTTGAGTGCGCTTCTTCCCGAGCACCGATGTAATGCAGAGAAGCAACATCCGCGGAGCTCGCTTTCGTGAGTACTGCTTCTCCGCAGTGCACCGGTGCTCGGTAAGAAGCGGACTCAACGGGGCTAACCCGCCGCAATCAACACTTCGAAATACGCTAATAGTGCAGTTCTTCTCGAAGCGAATACCGAATAATGAATTATTCAAAACTACTATTCGAAATTTCGAATATTCGCACAACCCTATTAATTTCTGATATCGTTGAAGTGACCATATTTCCCGGACCTACTCCGCTACCCAAGATTGTTTTTTTTTCTTTTTTTTATCTTCTACGCTATTCATTCACTTAGGAGAGGGGGGTTTGTTGTTATAAGTGGTCATGCAATTTATCGTACGACTTTCACGGTGCTACTTGTTTTAGCATGGACTTTTTTTTTACAGTTGCTGATACTATTTGAGGTCACATTTCTTAAACATAAACTTGAATTTTGGCAAGATTTCCTTCCATCGGTACATATTCTCTTCAGGAGCGCTTTTTGGAGATACAAAGCATGTGACATTCCGTTGTGAATTGAGTTCTTTTTTTACAAATTATGCAGTGTTTTTCGTATAAAGTTTGCGTGTCAAGCAATGGTTCTTTGTGCCGTAGAAATGCGATCGGAAGATGATAATGCTTGGTGGTTGTCTAATGCAGTCAACAAATCTTGGGAGAAGTATGTGAATGTAGAGGCCCAGGAAGCTTTCATGAATTTGACATTAAATCGAGGGCTGCCAAGCACACATATCCGCTTTTCTAAAGTTGTAATGGCGTAATAATTGGTGGTAAACAAGCTAAACGTGGCATAGGATACCGCTATCACAAGGATGGACCTTCTGCACAGTTATTCGTGTAGTACGCAAGGACATGGCGGTGGCAGAACGGCGACCCTGTCTCATCACCCGTCTAATCTCAGGAGAAGCTCTCCGTCGCCCAAAAGCCGATTATACTATCCCTTCAAACTGCTTCAGCCTTGGTGAACGATGCAGCCTGCACGCTCACATGTCCAGAAGCTACCAAGCACGAAGGCCAATGTGTGCCGAATTCTCCTCTGACGACTGTTTTGGGGAGGGTCACGCTAATCCGGCCTGAAACGTCTTGTCAATAGCACTCCTTTTATTTTCAATGTTTTACCTTACAAAAAGTAGCAGTAAGTATGTTCCTGAACGTACGAAGCCGGCCATGTAGCGTCGGCGCAAGCGGTTCCTCCTGTCTGTCCTTATTACTGCAGGTGGGTCATTTTTCTGCTTTGCCAACGGCTGGAACGCATACTTTATCACGTTGAGGGCCCTCTGAAGACATTCCTCTTTTGGATCCACCGAAAGATTTAGAAAAATCAGAAGCCGAACCCGATTTATAAAAGCAGAAACCTTGGCGCCCAGTTACTTCCGCAAGCGACGGAGCAAGCAAGAATCGAGATGATCCTCTTATGACGTAGTGGCGCGTCACGCGTGACTAGCCAATGGCGTGCCGCTGCAACGATCGCTTCTGCTTTTTTCACTTTTTTTCGCATTTCATGATTATTTTGGGTCAAACGGTTGCGATATTTGAACTCGGCAGGCACAAACACGTCAGAATCAACCATTAACTCATTTTTTTTCGAAAAGCTCTCCAGCTTCCCTTCAAAAGAGACACTGTGCATCAGCGGCATTGGAACCAGAGTTGAGTCAAAGTTTGCTCCCTTAGACTGCTGCACAAGAACTACCTATACTAACTAAATATCAAAATATAGCCACACTTTTACCCCCTTTCTCGGCACAGCCTTTATTAAAGTTAGAAGTCAAGTGACAGTCGGACCAAAGTAAGGTCAACCTGGGATAGTACTCAGCATGATTTCCGAGCCAATTGTGCTAACTGAGAGCTCCCCCGTGTCTGCCGCTGCTCCTAGCGCTCTGGTGCAAAGCGGTGAAGTTCGACGCACGCACGCTGGTGTGAGGCGGTAAAGGTTGACGCGAGTGGTGCACGTGCCACGGTAAACGGTGACTGTAGCAATGGCACAGAGGCATATGGCAGATATGATAATCGAGTGATTTCATCAGTAGCAAAAGACGCTGGTTCTCTGTTATTATAGCAGCCACCACCCCACTATTTCGCAAAATTTTCTCGCGACCTATAGCTCTTGATATTGCTGACATTGTCTGGAAATTCAGACGATGACAGGCCAGCGGTTGACAAGCAATCTATATACTGTAAACGAATTAAATTTTGCGGGCTCAAATTTTCGCGTATCGGGCCAAAGCTGAAAATTTGAAATTTGTCGCGGGTTCTAATTTTCGCGAATCGAGTGTAGCTTCCGTAGCGTTCACATATTGCCCGAATAGTTCGCGGGACATATTTTCTGCGTTTGTAGCGATTCGCGAAATTCGCGAAAAATTAGGTTCTCGAGAAAATTTAGTCATTTACAGTACTTCGTTTCACTTCAAGTCAAAGCGCCGTCGATGCTATGAGCCAATGGGACCAATCTTTCCACATCTTTTTTGTGCGTTCTTTCATCGGTTAAATCAATTAAATGCAGCGAAGGCCCCATGACTTGCACTTTTAGTATGTGTGCTCGTGGCTGTATGTGTTCAAGCCTTCGACTGTGCTCTGACCTAAGATGAAAGAAACCATACAGTGAGTGGAGACGCTGCCAAATACAGATGTGTACCATTTTCCTTTCCTTCAACTTTTCTGAATATAGAATCGAGCAATAATAACATATTTATATTTTTTACTTTGTTTACTTTGTTAATTCTTAGAGAAAATGGCATTTTGGCGCAAGATGTAGCAGACTTTTGTTCATGGCACAGCTTGGCACAAATGGCACAGCACCTCCATTACTGACTGTTGAACCATGAAACAAGCTGGTGGTGAGGTGCTAACCGAGGCAACAGTGAGGTGCTATGTTTGTGATTCTGACAGGCAACACTGATTGCAGAGGGTGCCACAATAATGGAAGCCATCCCTGGAGCGGGCAACACCGCTCCAGAGACTCTCCTACGAAATCGGAGTGTGGCAACACCGCGTCGACCACCTAATGGTGGTCGACGCAGTGTTGCCACAGCACCCATGCATAGTTCTGAAATGCCTCCACTAGAGAGTCAAAAATTTTGAGTGTCCATTGTGATGTCATTGCAACTTTCTGGTGACTTCCCAAACTTTTTTACGGTGTCGAGAAGCTCATTGTTTTGCCATCTTTACAGGATGGCCAAGCTGGGAAACTAACGAGGGCTCACTGGGTGGTGGGTGCAGACGTTTGCAGCTAGGGTCTGCAGCCTCTGCTGGGCCAGCTGCTCCTCGTAGAGGCTCTTGAGCTCCTCCATACGCCTCTGCCAGGCCTGCTCCTTCTCCTCGTACACCCGAATGATGGCCTGCTCGCTCTGCTCCAGCGTCTGGCGCAGGTGCGCAATCTCAGCGTCCTTCTCGCGCAGCTGCGCTTCGAGTTCGGCGATGCCCGAGTCGCTGGGCGACGGCGGTGTCCGGTCTTCGGGCAGCAGCGCCGAGCTGTGGCCCGAGTCGAGCACGCCGTCGACGGGGCCGCCGCTACTCGAGCGCGACCCCCGGCTGTCGGCGCCCACCTGCGGCATCGACTGGTGGAAGAACACCGTACACAGAGACGGCGGTGTGCCCTGGCTGGATGCATGGGCAGGGTAGAAGGCCGTGCGCCAGCGCTGGGCGGCCCCCTGGCCCCACTCCAGTACGGGGGCCGAGCGGTGGCCGGAGCAGTGGCAGCCGCCTGCCGGGGGCGCCGGCCATCTTCCGGGAAGCTCAACACTGAGCCGTTGCTGGAGCTGCCTTCGTCGGCCACGTGACTGCCGGCCTCCGGGAGGGCGCTGCTGCTTCCGCCGTGGGACGCCCGGAATGCCACGGGACGCACAACCGACGGATTCTGCGCAAGGAGTTGGCCACGTATTTCTCGAGATTACCGTGAGCCAGAATGTCGCCCATACACTCGCTTCAGCTACGGTGCCTCCAACGCATCTTCGACCGGTGGGTTCGGCGTCCTATACTGCCCATCCATCGAAAGGATAAAAACCAACTTTTCTTTCAACCTTTCTCTCACAAACCCGTAGTGTTGGCATAGTCACGGGGATTACTTGTGGTGAGGACACTCAAAAGCAGCTTATAGATTCTACACGAGCACTGCGTGAGCACTTAACTTGGTTTGTGACAATCAATGCCTCGACAAGCATTTGAATAGCAGCTCGTGTCTAATTGGTGAGGTGGCGGGAATAACCCTAATGTTTGGGACCCGGCCCTGTGCTTTTTTAACATCAGCGCATGGCTATGATGAACACTGACGGCATATGATCGGCACCGTATCATGTAGCCATTTGTTCCAGCTGAGAGTTAGAGGGAGAACTCTGCTAGTTTCTTTCTAGTTCCTTTTCTGCAACTGCCACTGCATGGAGAGATAAAACTGACACGCTATGAACGTCGAGGATTAATTCTAAGTGGTACTTACTCAAAGTATGAAAAAGGTTGCACCGTCACTTTAACTAGTTTGCACCTGTTGTGCTAGAAGCATATGTTGCAGTGTCTTGACTCGTCTTAGAGCCCCAAGGTTAAAACTAGCCAGGTTTCAACCCAAGGGATTGAAACCTAACAATTTTCAACAGCAATTCTTAAACACCCAAAATGCTGGAGTCGACTTTTGTTTTCCACAGTCAACATTTTGTGAAGTCAAATCCAATGCCAAATCAAAATGCACAAAAATTTTAAAATAATTTTTAGCACTAAATTTTGCAAAGCAAAAGTCACAAAAATTTGCCAAGTTTGCCACCCTACAGGGTGGTAAATTTTTGGTCAACCACCTATTATGTCCTCTAGAAGGACAAATGGCAATTTTGCACTGGTTTGGTCATGTATGCTTTGCTAACATTATTTTCACACCTGCAGGAAAAAATGGATGGCCTGCCGCAATAGGGTCATACAATTTTGTAGCCAATCACAGGTCATTTTAGGATACAAACTAACTGACTGCCAGGCACACAGCAGTTACAAGCAAGAAGAAACTGAAGGAGCTGTGTCTAAGTGTGGTATATTTCCCCTGTACCAGCCAGTCGGTCTCTCGCAATGCCTTTACCCCACTACTTCTAACCAGTGGCACAGGCTTCCTGCGTAGGCTCCCTACGGGAGTCAGAGTTGCGCATTCAACCATCGAGAAAGCCACTCCTCTAACGTGTAGGAGCCGTGCTCCGTCGATTGCAGCCGGCCATGTGACCAAAGTCGGCGAATAGCGGCGCCATGCGCGCCGCCGTGCATAGAAAACAGGAAAGGAGGAGAAGGAAGCAAAGCAGGGGAACATACGCCGGGGCACGTGCAACATCGGCGAAGCGACTTTCCTGCACGGCACTAGATTCCTTGCTTCTCACGTGATCGATCTAGGCGAATAGCGGCAAGTGTAAAAAGATGCGCAACTTTGGCTCCTGTAGGGAGCCTATACAGAAACTAGCACAGACTACAGCCAACCTCCCCCACATCTTAGAACCACCCGGTCTGGAGGCGAGAGGCGTCCTTTCGCTTTGGTAAAGTGAAGTGTAAGTGAAGCCAAGGGCTTGCAGAAGCATCAAGATGCCACACAATCTGGTTACTATTGTGCTTTGTCTGCAAAGCTGCAAATATGTGGTTCAAGTAGGTGTATGTTCCGACTGATGACTTCTTTTTTTTTTCTCAAGAACATTATCAACATAACCTACACACATTCATGTGTGATCCTACTAATATGTATTTTCATGTATTTACACTGATACCAAATGGAACAGAGCATCTCAATATAGTTGACATTTTGCCTGACCGATTTTTCGCGAATTGAAAGTGACTTGCAAAAATTGAGTTTTATACAGTACATCGAGCACTTTGCTATAGCACGCATGTAGCATATTTCATTTAATTAGTCATGCGAGGGACCCGTAGCATGCCAAAATAAAGTCAGCTTACCGCAGCAACCAACACCCCGCTCACAGGAGGAAGGCGTGGGGGTGACGATGTCATGTCTTCGGCATCCATCAATCGTGCAGCTGTGCCCTGAAGGAGAAGAGGTATAATGACACTTTTTTTTATATGCCTTCACAACACTTTTATGCTCAAGTGTGATTTTGAAGTCCCAAAAGCTTACAGGTGCAGTAAACTTTAGATCATCTTGGTAAGGCCCAGCCCGGAAGAGAACTTTTCCTTTCTTTTCATTTTTAGAACTTGGACATTTTCACACTCAACCTCCAAAGTCAATGGTTTGATGACCCTTCAAGACACAGGGAACACCATGCTTGCAGAGGTTTGATTACTTCAAAGTATTCCCACTTGCTTTTTCTATTTTTGTTTATTTTGGCAAACCTTGCTAAATTTAGACAAGCTTCCATGGGTCACTGTCTTTTCACTACCTTCAAATTCTATGGGTCACTGTCTTTTCACAACCTTCAAATTCTATGACAAAAATCTCTGATTCAAGAAAATTGTCCACGAGAGCAGGATCCAACGGCAGCGAAAGTCCCTTGGGACAGATTTTCAGCAGCACATCAATTAATTTTCTCCCGTCACAAAAACAAGTATCACTTTATAATGCCTGCATTCACAAATGGAAATAAGTGCTATGCACTATGCAACGTAAAAAATTTGAAATGTCTTTTTTTTTTTTTACAGCAGAGCTGTTAAGGGCTAGTTTTCCTAGGATCGTGTCCCCGCAAAGAAATGAAGACACCGAACTCTGGACACCTACCGCCATCTATGAGCGACGGCAGCAAACCATGTATCTGGTTGCCGCCGTCGCTCATAAATGGCGGCAACCTTCCACTCTGGCTTGCCGACCTGCGGTCAGCCAATACTTTCCATTGTACAGCTCCGCTAGTCTTCCTTCTTCACAAGAGTGGAAAGGCTGAAAGTTTTTTTGCCTTTACTTTCGTGCGAGTTTTTGAGCAAAGTGTCCATGTGCATCCAGCCTCCCTCCCTCTAACAGCTTTGTCAATTTGTTTGGATTTTATTGTAATTGTAAATGACCAGTGTGGAAAGGCTACTAAAACAATCAGGGCATCAAATAAAGTATTCTGAGTGCAAACACTGCCTCCTTGATGGTGCAAATGCTTAAGAGAGTCGCCTCATTACCTGTGCATAATAGAAAGAATAATAGTGGTGCCAAGCAATTGCTAGTTACGCTAATGACTCAGGACTTTTTTGGAGTTATTCACCTCATTAGGCTAAGAACGTTTGTCAATTGTCCGAAATTTGGTGTCGGAAAACGCGTGGAATTTGTTCACCGATGCCGACCACAAAATGATTGTTCTTTCACTGTCATCGTGGACTGCCTTCTAAATTTTAAGGAGAGCGTTAAATTAATAAAAAATAGCTATTTTAATGGCAGCAATTGACATAATGCAACTATTTTGATGTCAGACATCAAAAAAATTTAATAAGTATTTTCGTGTCTTTAGCAAGTGACATCAAAGACGTGAAAATAATGTTTGTAATTACAGTAAACGACTTATTTTTCGCAAGGACCTAATTTTTGCGACTTGAAAAACTTATTCCGCTGTTATAAGGGGCATTCAAGTTCTAAGGTCTCCAATTTATTTATGAAAAAGTACATGGCTCATTCCATGTCAAACGTCCCAGACGTTGCGCTCGACCCCTTCCGATTTCTAAAAAAGAAATTCATGGCCTTTTGCCGCAATGTCCGTAGCCATGCCCTGAAATATTTTTGGCGAAAAAATATTTTTGATGACGTGAACGCGGTTTTAACTTTTTAGAACAGCGTGAAACTAGGCATCACTCAATAATTGATGAAAAATCAGCTTTTTGGTGAAACACCCAACAATATTTTTTCTTAGATTTGCACGGCTTTCGACTTAGAATGTGGCTGGGCTTGTAAAGATTTGTTTAATTTAAATATTTTTTAAAAAACTTAAGAACTTTGAAAATTTTAACGTTTTTGCTATTTTAATAAAAAAAGATCTATTTGCTCACGGGACCTAATATAACTTTTTGCCGGCTGCCCTGCAGGTATATAATCTATAAAAAATGTCTAGAACCGCTCAATTAAATATCTCGCAGTAAAGAAAAATCCTGAAGTTGCCAAAAGTGTGTTTTGACGCATAAACAGCCGTTTATTTCACCCTGAGGTGGTCCAAGTAAAAATACAAAATATGGCGGGTTTGAAAGAACAATCGATAATCTTTTGATTCTGAAAGTTTAATCAGAGTAATTTTTGTTTAAAATGAGAAAACAATTTTTGAAGTTGAGCTCTCACACCACAACCCGGCGCCGCTTCTTAACGCCTCTTCGCCGCACAGCACGCCACCTGCGACGATAGCTGACACGATTAGGTCCAAAGAAAGAACGGAGTTTTCTGCCACTTCCCCTTGTCCGTCTTTACGGCTGCAAGGGAAGAAACGGCGGGTATCGTGTAATAATCTAATAATCGAAGGTGCCGCCAGCGTGTAGCAATAGCAAACCCGTTGTGCCCTTTGTACCCGAGGGCGGCTCGAAACGCGATGCCTAAACGACGGGCGGCATCAAGGGACCAGGACTTCTCCATGCCATGCCAAAGGTCCCACGGCCACCGCCGATTCCTAAAATAAAATTGATGGCTCTTCACCGTAACGTTTGTGCTGCATCTCTAACATATTTTTGGTCGAAAAACAAATTTCATGGGGTGATGGCGGTTTGAACTAGTAAAAGGGGGTAGAACTACGAGTCATCCAATAATTGATGAAAAGTAAGATTTTTTACGGAACACTGGAATATTTTTGCCTAAAATCCCTACGGTATTTGGATTGCTAGGTAATAAGGATCATGGTCATGGAATTTGGTATGCTCGAAGCAGTTTTAAAAAATAAGCAATATATGAGCATTTTAGCATATCTTTAGTTTCGTTACAAACTATGGCTTTGCTGCATGCGACTGTAAATACTCTTATTGACAGCCCTGTAGGTATACTGTAGACAAAAAAGGTTTCAGGCCGTACAACTAAATATCTTGCAGAAACAAAAAAAACTAAATTTGTGCAAAATTGTGTTTTGCCGTTTAAAGAGCCGTCAATTCTGCCTTGAGGTGGCCCAAAGAAAAATACGTAACATGGTAACTTCTACAAAAGAGTTTATTTCCTTTTGTTCTTGAAAGTTTTATTAAAGTAATTTTGTTCTAAAGAGGAAAACAAAACATTTTGAAGTTGAGCTTTCGCGCCGCAACCTGGCGTCGTTCCTTGCGCCTCTTCTCTGCACAGCACGCCACCGTCGAGCCCGGCAAAGCGTGCGACGGTGTCACGGTGTGCGCACGCAGGTAGAAAGCAGGACCTCGAGTTGTCGGGTGCATCTTGGTGTGAAGAGGCTTTTTTCTACTCTTGTTGCTTTATGGCTTTTCCTATTTTGACCGTTTTGCGCGGCTGTGTCCTCCTGTGGACTTCCACTGTCTTGATATCAGCAAATGCTTAGCGCTGCCAGGTAAGAGCAGCCACTAGTAAGCTAGCTGTTTCTTACGTACACATCGCAATCACTCTCTCTTCTCGACGTCAGGACAGATGTAGACAGCAACACAAAAGCCCCGTGAACAGGCAATCTCATACGACGAGGCGATGTGGTGTTAACGAACGCGCGCAGTTGGAGGCTCACGCCTCGTTTGTGTTTAAATCGGCTTTGAAACGGCAAATTCTTGCGTCGCTGAATAGTTCCGCTTTTCACCGCAGTATGCGTGACAGCTAGATTTCGCGGCGATATCGCGTTTCCCTTTTAGGAAAAGTCCACATCAACTGATGCCGCCCGTATTAGGCATCGCGTTTCGAGCCGCCTCGGGGTACAAAGGGCACAACGGGCCTGTTATTGCTACGCGCTGGCAACACCTCCGATTATTACACGATACCCGCCGTTTCTTCCCTTGCAGCCGGAAAGACGGACAAGGGGAAGCGGCAGAAAACTCAGTTCTTTCTTTGGACCTAATCGTGTCAGCTGTCGTCGCAGGTGGCGTGCCGTGCGGCGAAGAGGCGTTAAGAAGCGACGCCGGGTTGTAGTGCGAGAGCTCAACTTAAAAAAATATTTTCTCGCTTTAAACAAAAATTACTCTGATTAAACTTTCAGAATCAAAAGATTATCGATTGTTCTTCCAAACCCACCATATTTTGTATTTTTACTTGGACCACCTCAGGGTGGAATAAACAGCTGTTTATGCGTCAAAACGCAGTTTTTGGCAACTTCAGGATTTTTGTTTACTGCGAGATATTTAATTGAGCGGTTTTAAACATTTTTTATAGATTATATACCTGCAGGGCAGCCGGTAAAAAGTTCTATTAGGTCCCGGGAGCAATTAGATATTTTTTAATAAAATACCAAAAATGTTAAAATTTTCAAACTTCTAAGTTTTTTTTTAAATATTTAAATTAAACAAATCTTTACAAGCCCAACCACATTGTAAGTCGAAAGCAGTGCAAATTTAAGAAAACATATTGTTGGGTGTTTCATCGAAAAGCTAATTTTTCATCAATTATTGAGTGATGCCTGTTTCACGCTAGTTTTAAAAGTAAAAACCGCGCTCACGTAATCAAAAAAATTTTTCGCCAAAAATATTTTAGGGCATGGCTACAAACATGGCAACAAAAGGCCGTGAATTTTTTTTAGAAATCAGAAGGGGTCGAGCGCAACGTCTGGGACGTTTGACATGGAATGACCCACATGCAATAAAAGCAGAAACTTTGTCACTTTTCTACCTCGTTATGCATAGTTCTATAAATTTTTTGCAATGTTGGCACTAAGACTGCATCGCCGATGCGAAGACTTCTTTAGGGATCTGTCGAGACCACTGGGATGTTGCTGATGCAACAGCGGATAGCCTCGAATGCACTCGACCACAAAAAATGCCCTCCATAGTTAATAATAAAAAATAAAAAAAATATTCTGGGTGCAAGGTTAGGAGTAGGGAACATAAGCAACCAGTTTAAGGCCGTTTTCGTGAAGAAAAGTTTGAAGATGTGTTGCTCAATGAGCAGGTGCATTGTCATGATGAAAGATCACGACCGTGGTCTTTTCTGGTTGTTCTTTTCTTTAATGTGGGAAGGAATTTTTTCTCCATCACTTTTCTGTAGGGTTCAACTGTCACTGTTGTGCTCTTTGAGATGCTGTGGGTGAGCATGACGCCTTCACCCACCCAGAACATGGCCACTGCCATCACCTCCGGGCTGGCAGTAGCGCGAAACTTTGGTGGCGAGGAGTCGTAGTTGCGAGTAGCGTTTGGTTTCGAGATTGAAAAATGGCATCTATTTTTTTATTAATTGTGACAACTGATGAAATGAAACAACCGTTTATGACGTTATCTAGTGACAAAATTGCCTGATACAACGCATTTGCAAAAGAGAAATAGTATGCTGCTCTCTGAAGCTGAACGTTGCCATATTTAGTTTCTTAAACACTGGTAAAACCAGGTGCCACCACAATCATTGGATGACTTTATAATGATGTAGCTGTGTCTTACACTCATTCCCAATAAAAATAATCTATTTCTCTATATTTCATAGCCATCTAAATACTGTACAGAAGCTTATCTCACGCCCAAAATTATTTGACAAAAAAGACCCATTCAAATTACAACCAACTTGTATTATACACAAGAATCACACAGTTTATTTCATCAGCTTTGTATACTAACACTTCACGATATTATAACACAAAATTGCTACAATGTTTCATAGAACTGTAACTAAAACAGCCCATTTCCACAGCAATACTTCTTAAAGGTTCTTGTCAAACTAGAGCAAATTTAGCTCGGCTTTTTATTTTTAATCTTCCATAATGCCAGAATGTATAAAGGGAAAAACTATTCCAATTCACTGGTACAAAAATCTGGAACTCACTGTCAGTTGATCTTCGAAACTCACATAACTTTAATAAAGCACTGAAGCACTATCTCCTCTTTTCTCCCTAAATTATCTTCATCTCATGGCCACTGCTTTCGTTTAGTTAATTAATATGGCTCGAAATAAATTCTGTCTATATTCTGTTAAGTTGCTTTTCAGTTTATCTTTTAATTCACATGTTAAACACTCAGCATCTTAGATAATAGTATTTTTAATGAACCCACACTAGCCAATTGGCTACAGGTCCATCTGTCTTCAATTATTTGTATGTGCTTTCTAAAAATAAAATAAAACTGAAAAAAAAAAAACCTGAAATTGAAGTGTTGGTTCCACTATGCTAGCTTTACCCCACAGAGTTGCTACAGCTACTAATCTATCAGCAGAACTACCGATTTTCCCAATATTCTGCTGATTCAGTGATGAAACCTAAAATCTAGCTTTTTTGTTAGTTTCGGCTGAATATTGACACAAAGTGTGATTAGGGTGCCTCTGGGATTGGCTATAGGCTGGAACACACATCCAAAAAACAAACCGAAAATAAGGCGTGATCAATCAATCAATGTTAATGAGGATGGCAAGGACAAAGCAGTGTTGTCTACTGCTTGACATTTGCCTCATCGCTCAATCAGCACATAAAAACATAATTCCCCACTTTCTTTCTTTTTCTTTTTTTTAAAGACTGCGCTGCGCATAATTTGCAATCTGGGTGCTGTTAAAAGCATATTCATGATTTATGTACAATAAGTACCCACATGTGGCGATTTCTTAATGCCGTGGAATTATTTTTGCTCGTTCCTATTTCTGCTTGATTTTCCGTTCGTTTTACGCACATACTGTCGAGACTGGTTATAACGAAGTAGGTTATAACGAAATAGCGGCTACAGCGAAGCGATCACGATTTCCCCTCCCTTTTGCACTTCGTTAACCGAAGTCGGTTATAACGAAATAGCGGATATAGCGAAGTGATTTCAGATTCCCGTTGACTTCGTTATAACCGGTCTCGACAGTATGTTCTAAACTTCATTCGTTGTCATTACTTGTTATATATCAGCACTTCAACCACTTCGACAACTTTATAGTAATTGGGACTGAAAGATACGGTCAATCTTGGGCAATGTGACTAGGCGCAATTCGGCTTATATATGTACAAGCATTGGATTTAGGCAAAGCTCGAGGGTGTGCTACAAGCAAGGAGCTTTTGGGGAGTACTGTGGTCACTAACATACTGAGATGATGATAAAATTTTAAATGAAAATGCGCAATTTTCTTTCTAATTTCTTTTTTTTTTTTAATAGCGTGACTTTAATGTTAAATGATATTTACAGGGTGTTTCTCAAAATATGAGCCACATTGCTCCTACAAAAAGTATGCATCGCACAGAAAACAGGTTTATGTCCTGTTGGTTTCTGTCAAAGTGCCTATTTAAGAAAATTAATAATGATTGGTATAATTAGGTTCGTAATTAATTTTGAGTAATTAACTTCTTAACTGCAGCGTGTTCACTAACGCTTCGATCCCAATTTGGATGGTCCGCAAAAATCGGTTTCTCAATGTATCGCGCTGGGATTTACTACAGAGGTGCGGCTAGGTGGTGCATGCATAAAGTTAAAATATCAACAGATAAACTTACCTCATTCAAAAAAATAAGAAATGAGAACCTGTTATGGGCAATCTATGGCGCCATTTCCCCGATGACGCAGGTGGTGTTTGTTGACTTGGAGATGCTGCCGACAGACGGTGTATGCATGGAAAAACTTTTGCTAGATCGTCTGCCACGGAAAACCAAATCGGCGTGCCTCGCAGCGTCTTCGATGCATATGCCATTTGTTGACAGGGTAAGTTTATCCGTTGATATTTTAACTTTATGTGTGCACCACCTAGTCGAACCTCTGTAATCCCAGCGCGATATGTTGAGAAACAAACTTTTGCAGGTGGTCCAAAGTGAAATTCAAGCGTTAATGCACACGCTGTAATAAACTTAAAGGTGTGGTTTCAACTAGAAACTTTCTAGGCATCATAGAAAGCCACTAAATCGGCGCACCTGACAAGAATATAAGGCGTTTACAGCATTTTCTGCATTCAGGAAAAACATAAGGCACGTTTCTAGGTTTCAGTTTTCTTTTCAAGTGCACCTTTGCATCAGCGTCTTGCTGCCCTTGCTAAAGCATGCAAGCACCGCCTCACATCCCTCGCAGGAGAGAAGCAAGTGTGGCGCAAGACGGTGAAACGAAATGCTGTGCTGCTCGAATGACAGTACAAGAATCAGTTTTGATTCTTGGGTTCACCTCCGTCATCCAAAGAATGCATGGCGGCACACGTTAGTTGCACGCTTTGGCCACGGAGGAGCAGGGACTCTAAGTTGGACGCTCGGTGAGAAAGCCGGCAAGATTGCCGACTTTCTCGCGGCACTGACCAATTGAGGTGGTCGATTGGCCAGTGCCGTCGCGTGACCTTGGCGCTGGCCAATCCCAGCGGTCGGCATTCTCGCAGACCTTCTTGCCGAATGTCCAACTTAGAGCACCAGGACTGCTGGTGTGTTAATAGGAAACCTAAACTTTAAAACGTGCCCAAATTGAGTGTTTTTCGGAACACTATAAAATGCTCTGCGTGGCATATATTTTTGTAAAGTGTGCTGATTTAGTGTTTTTCGGATGATGCCCACAAAATTTCTAATTGGAACCATACCACTAAGATTACTAATTAATGCTTTCATGCATGAATTATAATTATGAATCAAAAAATAAATCCTAGCACAGGGCCGTAAATTATGTGAAACAAACATTTCCATAAGAAACATTCTATTCACTATAGGAGAACTGATGTGTCCTCATGTGAGGACACTATGCATTCAGGTGGTCAAATGCATTTCGCTGGTCGGAATCATAATCCCCTATTCCTGGCGTTTGTGCAGCGATTTTCTTGCTTAAAATTATCAGTGTATTTTGGATACAGCTCAATTATACTGTCTTGATTCTCTTTCACTATACACACAAAAGATACTACTCAGAAGAAAGAACATGAACATCATAGCGTGCATGAAACACTGCAAAATGCTCGGGGCAAAGTAGAACATTGCAACCCTCACAGATGCAGCATTGCAACACACAGGTGTACCGCACCCTCATCACTGCTGGCATCGAGACCGTCTGCAGTATCCCACACAATCTCTAAAATGGCATCAATTTCTTCCCTCGCCAGAGGAAAGACATCTTTCTAAATCTGTTCATTCAGATGTGGAGACTCCAACAACTTGATCACACAAATAACGAAAATAATCCCTGGAGAAGGGGAACAAGAGGGACAAAGGACAAACACAAATCTCCAAACACAGCTGGGTGACTGGTGTGCGACCAAAATAATCCGCCTGGTCCGGGTATCGAACCTGGAACCTCTCCATTTCCAGTGGAACGCTCTACCAACTGAGCTAACCAGGGGCTAGATGTCAGTAGAGCAAACATTTAATTGCAGTATAATCATAACCATAAAATGTAAGCCTTGCACGCTTGTTGGTGTTAGACTGGTGGCAGCTGATAAAACCTGTTAGCTCTACTGACGTCTAACCCCTGGTTAGCTCAGTTAGTAGAGCGCTCCACTGGAAATGGAGGGGATACGTGTTCGATACCCGGACCAGGCGGATTTTTCGGTCGCGCACCAGTCACCTAGCTGTGTTTGGATATTTGTGTTTGTCCTTTGTCCCTCTTGTTCCCCTTCTCCGGGGATTATATTCGTTATTCTTGTCCAGCTCACTTGCAACTTTGCATTAATTGCAGAAAAATCACTGATCACATAAGATGATCTATTTACAGGTGTCCAAAGTCCAGCAAATGTGAATGAGATCACAATGGGGGTGGTAATGTTCCTGCAATGTGTCCCTATATAAAAACAAATGTAGCAAACGTCAAAAAGAAAAATATTTTTAAACTTTTATAGTTGATAAAGCAACAAAATCTAAAACAATCTGAAAACAACTGCCAAATGCAAAGATTTGGCAGTAAAAAAAAATATCATTTATAAACTGATGCATGGTGTTATTATGGGCAAAATCAAAGTATAGTTATGTCTCACTAGTATGGGCCTTGTTAATATGGATACCCTGCTATATAGACAACACTGCCAGGGATGAAATGGAATAAATTCATGCATTTTTGTCTCATTATTATGGACAACTCGCATAACAGACGCTTTATTGGGAGAACGGAATGTCCATATTAATGAGACATCACTGTAGCATGACATCTCAGAGACTAGAGAGCCTCAACTAAGAGTGTGCTCAACTCAAACCATGGAGAGCGTTTGCTATTTAATGGCGACATTAGAGATGGCGAATTATAGGCTTTTTTGCTTTTAAAAAATACTTATTCTATCAAAACAAAAAAGGTGTCTAAAGAAAAGTGTTATTTTGTTTTTCGCATAAAATATTCAAGCATCTCCAGCACTGTTTATAACCGGACTTAAGTTGAATAACCACCTATAGCCCCATTAACCCACAGCAAAATTTTACAATCTAATGGTGCCCAGAAACACGTACCCCGGGTGAGCAGTTGGACACACTCTTACTAGAGGCTCACTGTCAGAAAGAGAGCCAACAAGTGTTGCCATCTATCAGGCACAGGAACAGCATCTTCTGTCTTCATATAAGGACACCATGTGGCAAGGCAAAGAAACTGGAGAGGGAAAGAAAAGCATTTGTCCTCATATGTGAATGCGATGCTTGAGGGGGTTAAGAAATACTTAATTACTCAAATGTAAATAAGAACCTAATTATACTGAATATTATTAATCTTCCTAAATAGGCCCTTTCACGAAAACGAATAGGACATCAAAGTTTTTTCTGTGCGATGCATACCTTTTGCAGAAGCCATTTGGCCCGCGCTTGAAGGGGGGCGGCGAGGGCAGCCGCCCCCCTCAAACGAAGTCGACCCTCCCCTCCCCCTTCTCGGAAGGCAATTTGACATGGGTGGACCCGCTGGTGCACAAGAAAGAATGAGAGAATAGTACCCTTACAAATTTTCCGCCCCCCCCCCCCCCAAAACGGAGTTCTGGATCCGCCCTGGCTTGAGATACACCCTGTATTCCTGAATTTGGAAAACGTGTTTCACCATGTGCAGGCACATGAAGTATTAAAGGTTTTAACTCGCCTGTCCCCATCAAAAATATTTCTTACATTGTCCTAGCAAAGACTGCTAGTGGTGCCCAGATGACCAGTGTAAACGAAAACAACCTTTGTTAATTAAAGAGTGCAATCCTCTAATAATATTAGGCGAAAACATTCAACAGCAGTACAAGTTAGCATATAAACAGGAAACCAGCTTTCAGGGACAACTGTGGACCAAAGTCATTAGCAAAGAATACAGTTGCTATAGGTGTACATTTCTAAAACATCATTATTGGGTGCCATGTCAATACACTGTGTTCACTTCTTTACATATTGGTGGTACAGCACGCAAAAACAAGGACAGATTTAGGCAGTAAACAAGATGAGCGCTGAACTATTGAAATGAAACTGAGTCCAAAAAAGAAAACAACCAAGCTATAATCGCATCAACCACGAGCTTTAAAAGGCAAACTCTTTTTTGTGTAAATAAACCGAAGATTGGCTTATGCATTTAGTCTTTCCTCCCTTCTGATCTCGTACGCTTTCAAAAGTTCTCTGGCAGTCTTATCAACCCACATTCCCGAACATTTTGATGTCAAATTACGGCTGACACCTGCACGTGCCACAGTGCAAAGAAGGTGGCTTCCTGAGGTTAAACGGAGCGACAAAGCATGCTCACGCGCTGTCATTTACACAAAGGCCAGTTTGGCCGATGTACTCTTCCACAGCTCCTGGATAATCTATATACCACTTTAACAGCACACTCCACACAGAACCCTGCCCAAGAGGGGGAAGTGGGGGATTCGGATTTCGTCTCCCAAAACCAAAACCTTCCCTCTGAAGAGGAAGTGAGAAAGGGTCTGCTTCATTCTTTTGGCAGAGATTTGGCTCTTGATCAGTTGAACATCGTCACAAGCCTATGTCTATATCTCCCACGTAATCCAAGTTTTAGAAATAACTAGTTTTAGAAATAACTAAAAAAAAAAGGAAGAGGGCAAGAAGACCTCTCTGTGCCAAAGTGTGTGTGTGGTGGGGAGATAATCCACGGTGGACACAAAATCCACAGTCTAAGAGCTAAATCGAGGTCAACATAGCTCCGTGGAAGGAACAAAGATGGCCGCTGCGTGCCCAGAACATGTCTGTGTGGACGTGCCCCGACGTGCATACGTTCGACGGGTTAGAGGGTTCATCGTGGACATGAACTGTCAAGCCCCAACTTGAAGAAGTCATTTTCTTTTTCGTTCTTTTCTTCCTGTGTGTGAGAGTTTTTTTGTTTTTTTTAACTCGATCAGTTGACATTACGGTCCGCGAATCGGGTGCATCAGTTTCGGTAAACAAAGCATCGACCGGGTTAGTGTCGCGGCAGACGATGTCTCTGACTGGCTGCTACGAGCAACACCGGGCTGGGACTGTGACACGCAAGAGAGCCAGCCAGACCAGTGGCACACACCGTGTCTTCGATCGACAGAATGCTCAGGCCGCCCGGTTCACGAGCCCAACCGCAAGCTGGGAGACTTCAAGGCCCATTTAGCGAAGACCGCTGCCCAGCCAACACTGGCTTCAACCCTGGAGCCCCACTCCTGCCCGGCAGGAAATTCGGCTGGCTCTTCTGCAAGCCGGGCATGCAGGGAGCCCTTGCCAAGTGCTCGAGAATGGCCTGCTAGAAGTCAGCAGCCCATGGCGGCCCCGCAAAGACCACCACCGCGAAGACCGCTGTTGGGCGTAACATCAACACCTCACCTTCGTCTACGAGCTCCATTTAAACCATTGTCACAAAGTTTTTTTTTAAAGTTTACTTGTACAATAGCAGTTTATCATTGTTGGACGCGGCGCCGCAGGCCTTCCCGGTATGGGTGACTTGCCTTTCTGTGGCACCATGGCTCATCTGAGCCGAAATAAATATCATATCGTATCATAACAAAGATAGCCGCTGCAAGCCCGGAACCCTCCCCTCCCCTCCCTCCCTCCCCTCCCCTCCCTCCCTCCCCTCCCTCCCTCCCTCCCCTCCCTCCCCCCCCCCCCCGACGAAATTTCCTGGGTACGGCCCTGACTCCACACACTTATTTTTGTACTTTAGAGCACATTTGTTCCTGCCTCCCCTTATGTTGCCAATTCTGGGACATAACTGCGCTAACTTACGTAACACCGTAAAAACAATTGCAACCTTGAATCGCCCGGCAATCCTTTTGGTTTGTGGAATACCCTATGTAAATAAGGAATCATTTGAGGCCTCTTGTTTTCCCCATCTTTCTGTTGACTGCCACAAGCACTGACGTAGGGAACCCAGCAGCCTCATACTGTTCTAGCTGCAAGCCAAAGCTTTCCCTCATGGTATGACGGCTGGACCTTTCCAGGGCCGCCCGCAAACATCAGGATGCAGTGCCCCTCTTCACGAGTTTTGAGTGGCCAGAATCAAAAGGCAAGAGTTAGTTTCATTGTATGGGTGTGGTACGATCAGCACACAAAACTCCCAGTGAACTTCAGCTTTAGGTCAAGAAACTGCAGGAACAGGCCATTCTGAAACTCATGTGTAAACCAACTGATCTACCAAAAAAGTTGAGTAAACACATCCAGCACTGCGTTGACAACCCTACCTCTGGAAGCCCCTTCGAACCTTTGTGTTATCACCAATCCACATATCCAAACACCTTACTGACACTCATCTCCAACTATGAGATAAGAAGGGAGGGGGAAGATAAATGGGTAAGGTAATCTTCGGTTTATTTACACAAAAAAAGTTTGCCTTTTTCAGCTCACATTGACGCGATTATGGTGTGGTTATTTTCTTCGTTGGACGTAGTTTCAATGTTTAGTTGAAGTTCAGCGCTCGTCTTGTGTACTACCTATCTTCGTTTTATGGTTCTGCGTGTTGTACCACCAATTTGTAGCAATGAACCAACTCACCTGCATCACCACTTTGATTCATTTGTTTGTTGGAGAACTTCAAATGCCTTGTGGGTAAAACAGTGGCAACATTTTAAGTCACTTTCATTGTTTGCCTTTGCAACGGAGCATGCCAATTTTATAGAAACCAGCTGGACAGTACTTTCCAGATTATATTGACTATCGTCATTTTATCATATGTGGTCTGCACCACCGTTTTTGTTGATTTATCCGCCTTTACACTTCCATAGAGCAACAAGCCTCCAATACCACTTTACAAAGGTGCAAGACATCATAAATTAGGTATGTTGTTCAGCTAAATTTACCCGAAATAAATGGTTATCGACGATTCCAAAAAATCTACTGAATTCTGCTGATTTTTTTTTTTCATTTTGTTTAGCAAGTTATTTTTTTGCAGTCAGTGGTAACATTGTTCCCCCAGCTAGCATAGAAAGATGGAGGTCAGCTTTCCTTCCATGCCTTGCCGAAGGAAAACAGCAAAAAACAAAGAAAGAAAAGCTAGCGACGCGACGTCAACGCTGCCCTGACGAAAACAAAAGAAAATGCGGCGTCTCAAGATCGAAGGCGATCAAATCGTGCCCGTCGTCAGACACAGAGATCAGGCGTTATTTTTGTTTACGTCAGCCTGTACCGTCAGTGAAAGGCCCGGCTGACAGTTAAATTCGTAGAAATTGATCGGTAATCGCGGCGTTGTCGGTCGCTGCAGTCAAGCAAAATGTGTCATGCGCCAGTGCGCGTCGAAGGACAACCAAAGCTACAACAATACCAGCGTGGACGACGAACCCACAAGAGCGGCGAGTGAGGGAGGGAGTCAATCGCTGCATATGGGTCAGCCTGGAAGGGCCTCGGCCCCACACCGGGAGGCCCGCCAGCTGCGAGCCAGCCCACGACCGCCGGGGCTTCCGACTCGAAAGCAAACGTTGTTTACACGCCAGGGAACCTACCTGACCGGAGTGTTGCGGCGTCGACGCGCTGGCGTCGGCGCTCCCGGCGGTCTGCTATGCAGCCCTCGCTGAGTTCGGCCCACGCTGGGTCAGGACCGCGACACTGGGGCCCACAACACCGCCCCGCAACGACGGACGCGCCATGGACGACCACAGTGCGACGACGACTTTCTCGACAAAACGCTAGCGGCGCTCGACTTCCCTCCCCGAAGTAGTCAGGACGTCAGGAGTTGCTCGAACGGGGGAGAGAGAGAACGCGCCGGGAGAGTCCAACGAAACGGACGAGGGGAGCGCGCCGGCTGGTCGAGGGCTTTTCTTGACTCCGGGGCAAAGCCAAAGCTGGCAAAGCGGCGGCGCGGCGCTTTGTACGGTCCGCCGGCGACACTCGCTACACTGGCTACACTACCAACACTACCGTGGAGAGTCCCTGCGTGGAGCCAGGCGCCAGGCGTTCCCTGCGGCGCCTCTGACCCCGTTTCGACGTCATCGCAGCATCACTTCCTGGGGCGGCTTAAATGCCTCTAACGGACGTCTGGACTGTTCCAGTCTGATTCTTTGCCGAGTGGTTAGCCCCAAGGCGGTCAAGAGCTCGCATAGGGGATGGGTTGCGCGGATAGCGTACCGCTCCCGCATTGTTCGCGGAACCTACGTGCAGGCCGACAAGCGACCCTCCATAGGCGGTAGGTCCGGCACGACGATACGCTACCGGGAGCCGTGCGGCCGCGCCGCCGCGCTGATTGCTGCGTTGGTGATTTGCGGATTCACTGAGTATTCACATGACGTCACGATTCAGTGCGGTCCTACTGTAGCCGCCATCGCTGTGTCGGCCGTGTGCTAAGTGTACATACGGCGCACACCAGCTCGGAGCACGTGGAGCGGAAGCTCGCGCTGCAGAACCAGGGATCCTGGGTTCAATCCCCACCGGTGCCCGTTTCGATCTGGATGAGCATCTTACCGGCGTGTATCACAGGCGCGTAGCTAGCAAAATTTTACTTTATAATATATATATATATATATATATATATATATATATATATATATATATATATATATATATATATATATATATATATATATATTTAAAATCAGTCCCGGAACTTTCTGATCTCTCTCTCTCTCTCTCTCTCATATATATATATATATATATAGCAAGTAGTAGTGTGCGCAGACACAAGCAGCCGTAGGATGATAAAAATAAAATTCTAAATTAATGGCGAAAAAGTCACGCAAGAATAAAGGGTGAAGTGCCGAAAAAAAGTTGTATTAGTTTGAAGACTAGGCACAAGAACGCTAGTTACGCGGGAAACAAACTTTAAAAAAGGACGGAGTAAAAGTCAAAGTTAAAACACAAGAACTTACGAAAATGAATTGTTAAATAAAAAATAAAGTAAAAAATTAAAAATAAAAAATAATAAAAATAAGAAAGGGGCCTGACGTCCGTCGACGTTTCGGCAGTGGCACTGACTTCTTGTATTAGTGCCACTGCCGAAACGTCGACGGACGTCAGGCCCCTTTCTTATTTTTGTTAGTTTTTTTATTTTAATTCTTTACTTTATTTTTTATTTAACAATTTATTTTTGTAAGTTCTTGTGTTTTGACTTTGACTCCGTCCTTTTTTAAAAGTTTGTTTCCCGCGTAACTAGCGTTCTTGTGCCTAGTCCTCATTATTCCCGTAAACTAATACAACTTTTTTTCGGCGCTGCGCGCTTTTTGCTTGCGTGACTTTTCGCCATTAAATTAGAATTTTATTTTTATCATCCTACGGCTGCTGTGTCTGCGCACTATTATATATATATATATATATATATATATATATATATATATATATATATATATATATATATATATATATATATATATATATATATATATATATATATATATACGAGAGTGTGATCAAAAAGTTCCGGAACTGATTTTGTAGCGTAAAAAGAGAGGGCATCACAGTGATGCGCGCGCAGCAGTCGAAGGAAGGGTCCTTCGTGTCTCGTTATACCAAAGAGCGTCGCTCTCTGAATGTTCGGAGCTGCGCTTCACGAGTTTTCGTGACCACGTGCATGGGCACAATGGCGATTTTACCACAGACTACAAACCAGAACGAGAGCGAACATCAATTTATGCGTCAAACTCGACAAATATAAAACAGAGACCTGTGAAATGATTTAGAAGGCTTATGTCAAAAAGCAGTGAAGGGTGCGAGGTGTTTCAAGTGGCCCTCGCGCTTCAGGAACGGCAGAACATCGCTGGAAGACGGAAGAGCGGTAGGGCGACTTTATCCGCCCTCTCCTTGACTTCAGTGACGTTCTGCCATTTTTGAAGCGCGAGTGCCACTCAGAACACCTTCGCACACCTCACTGCTTTTTGACATAAGTCTTCTAAATCATTTCAGAGGTCTCTGTTTTAGATTTGCCGAGTTTGACGTAAAATCAATGTTCGTTCTCGCTTTGGTTTGCAGTATGGAAAGATCGCCATCATGCTCGTGCATGTGGTCAAACAAACTAGTGTAGCGCAGCTCCAAATGTTCACAAAGCGACGCCCTTTGGTATAATGAGACACGAAGGTTCTTTCCTTTGACTGCTGCGCTCGCATCACTGTACTGCTCTTACATTTTACGCAAAAAAATCAGTCCCGGAACTTTTTGATCACCCTTCGTATATGTATATACTGTATATATATATATTTGTGTGTGTGTGTGTGTGTTTGTGATTGCACCAGCACCTTAAAACACTCCCCGAAAATAGTTTTCTGGCTACGCCACTGGTGTATCACTACTGCGTGGTGCACGTTAAAGACCCCCAGGCTAGCGGTTATATACTGCACTGGCTAAATATGCTCATCTACAGGGAGTGACTCGTCGCAACTTTGAATACTCATTGCCGCGCGGGAAGTGGGGTGGCGCACTTCTACCTGCCGACGCTGTTCTTTGCGTGTATTGTAGAACTACCGCGCGTGGGTGCATATCCCCATTCGATTTTCACGTGCACGGCAGCCTCAGAGCCGCGCGAGCAAACGGCAACAAAAACCGGCGATCGAGTTCGACGCGTGCTCGATCTTCGTCGATATTGTTTTCTGTTTGCTCCGTGTGTTTCCGACGAACTGAAACAATTTTAAATAAAAGAGAGGAAATTTACTCCGGGAATCGTAACCTCGAAGCGTCACCCTAATTTGTTGGAAACATAACGAATCGCAATGCATGATACCATTGAAGGCTGTAAGTATGTTTTAAATGTTTGCCTCTGACGTGCCTGTTTACCCCTTTATGCAAGCACTCATCACAAAAATGGAACACAATTATATCGACTTTAGTTCCCATGCTCTTCCACTACGCAAGTCTAACATTTTGTTTTGCTAATGACTCCAACAGCCAACAATTAATGAGCTGCAGACAGCAATTGCCTTGGCAGAGGGGATCCCACTGAGCCCCGAGCAAGGCGGCAGCCAGAGTTCATTTGCAGCAGGCATACTAGAGAACTCTGAATCGCAGACCCCATCATAGGTGAAGAGAAATGAATTCTGCATGCCCCGATTGTAGGAATTACGTCAGCGTGATTCTAGCTCATAACAAAGTTATTTTTTAATGTTTCAGATCTTCAAGCGGAACTCAACAGCTCGAAAAATTTGGAGTTCCAATCACCCTGCAACCAGTCCTTGGAATTGCAAGAGCAGGATACGAAGAGGCCCTCATAACACTCACCTGTGTACCCTGCCAGTGGCGTAGCCAGGGAGGAGGGGGGGGGGTTATAAATCATGATTTAATTTTACCATGCATAGCAGTGGCGTTAGGGTGGACGAGTCAAGAAGTTGTGTCCATAAAGAATCCACAATCCTTGGTGCCGTGCCTTGTGCCTCTAGTTTATCTTTGAGCTGCTGCAGTGGTTCACACATCGAATATGAGGTCAGAACACCTGACAGTGCCGTCGGAAGTGTTACAATGGGGGATGGGGGTGATGAAGGGCTGTCGGGATCCCAGTGACGGCCCATGTTTTTCGAGTGATCTCATTGGCTCAACACTACGGTTTATTGATCTGCACACTTCAAACACATTTTATAATAAACTTTATAAATTCATGACTTAAGCAATAAGAAGAAATGGGAAATGAGTTTGAATGTTAACAATATTACCAGAGGTCAGAAATAGACTAATAGTGTATATCGCTTTCACAAGAGCGCAAGGAAACACGAGAAAAAACAGCCGTCAGTATTGTGCGTCCTTAAGCCGACTGTTGGACACCACATTAGGTCAGTATCTTTCTACACATTCAATCGAAGCCGTCGCCGATCGATGCAAAAAGACGACAGAACGTTCCCTTGGCTGACAGGGATGTATCGGTGAATCGTAAGAACTGCGAGCCCCAGGGGATCCGGACATTGCGGGAAGTTTCGGTGCGTTCTTTTCGGTGCACGCACATTTCGGTGCACGACCTTTTCGGAGCACGGACTTTTCGGTGTGGGACATTTCAATTTACGGACTTTTCGGTATAAATATGAGTTTCGATTTGTGTTCCCAAATTTCAAGAAACACGACGTAAAATAGCATTGATACCAATGGGCTGCATTTGGGGAGCGAGATGAGAAGTCCGAAATGCAGCCAACACTCATCATATATTCTCATATCGTCATATGCATGCCGTGTATTCCTCCATCGCTCTACAGGGTGCTGTGATTTCCCCAAAAATAAATCATGTCTGAAAACATAGTCATGTTTCTCTTTTCGTGCCACACAGACGTAGATCTACGTAAATACCGAGGATCCGCGCCCTGTTTCTCTTTTTCTTCGAAAGTGGATCGCTCTGTGCCAATGAAACCAATAGTAAGTTGTTAGCGAGCGTCTTGCAAGAGTTGCAGTATTTTGTAATAAAGCCTAGTTAATAAAATTTTACTCATTGCCTCACTTTTTTAAAGGTTGTTAAGGTTAAGAGCCGAAATGTCAATGCAAAAGTTTGGAGCCTGGAGAAACACCCGAATTAGCTGTTTCAACGTGATACGGTCCGCGTGCATTTTTTTTTTTGACCAGTAAAAAAGCCTATGAAACATGACAATATACCCCGATAACGCGCCCGCGCCATCATAGAAGCAATTTCAATTGTCACGGACTTCTAGCTTTTATAAACCGAAAAAAAAGAAGCACGCAAGACGCATGCACCACGCTTTATTTCTTTCCTAAGCAAGGCCTTATGATATATACCGGGAGTTTCAGGAAGAGCTTTAAAAAATTGCCAACAATATCGTTGAAAAAATGTTTTCTTTTTTAAGATTAACTTTTAGTCGCGGCGGACGCCAGGAATCGTAAAAGATGTAAAAAATCGCTATCAAATTAACTAGAATTTGCTAAATACCCTTCTAATTAGCGACTTTTAGGTCCATACCGCAATTAAAATTTCGAAGGCTACCACCATGGAGGGCTAGAGCAATCGGAGAAGGAACCGGCTTGGAGATATTCGCCACCAAACTTTGAGCTGTAATGGGTGTGATAAGACAGTTGCGTGAAGTGATATCAAATTTCGGATATCATACCCATATACAGCGCACGGTTCGGCGGCGAATATCTCCACTGTTGCCCTTTTTACTTTCCGTAAACTGTTTTAGCCTTCCATGGTGGTAGCCTACGAAATTTTAATTGCCACATGGACCTGTAGTCGGTGACAGGTCAAGAACGAAGTAGAAGCTCCTACCATCCATCTCCACTTCAGCGGAGCGGACGGTGGAAAGGAGGTCGCCTCCTCTCCAGCGTTTGCACTACTAAAGTGGAAAGAGGTGGGAGGAGCTTCCACTTCGTTCTTGATATGTCACCGATTATAGTCGCTAATTATAAGGTTAATTAGCACATTTTAGTTAATTAGATAGCGAATTTTATATTTGTTTTAGCACTTTCTGGCTCCCACCGCGGCTAAAAGTTGGTTTTCAAATATATATATATTTTTTTTTCAGCTACCGGTTAGAAAATTTTTAAAGCTTTCGCTGAAACACCCATATAAACATCGTTGTAAGCAGTTCTTTCACGGCCAGTAACATCGTTATGGCCCGAAAGGAAAATTGACCCCAGATCATGCACAGCCGCTGCTATTTTCGCACGAGAATTAGTAAACCTTTGATCTCATGTAAAATAAATTTAGTATTCAATCCATTCGGCTTGTTTCCTTGATTCAAATCGATATTTGATTTGATTACAATTATTCGGTAGTCGCACACTCACACATTATTCTGTGTAGAGCCACAAGTGATCGATTATTTGTTTTTCGTCGTGCGAGGTTATTCAACACAGCGGAAATGGGCTCCGCAAGAGGCGCCAGCCTACCTATGAGTTTGCGAAAATGATCTGCGTATTAAACTGTGGTTGGATTTCATTTTCCTCTATATGTCACCCCTAACCAGGCAGAGAGCTGCTAAAGCTTTACCTTTAGAAATTGCTGTTAGTGTATGTGTGTTTTTTCTGACTGGATTAGCAGGCAAGGAGGGTTTAATTTTCAAAGTGCTGAAAGCAGAACGACGGCACTGACATAATCCCTTTGTGGACCATTCATGGCAGGGGCTGCCAAGCTGCGGTTCGCGAGTTGCATGCGGATCTTCGTATGTTAAAGTGCGTCTCGCGGCTCCCTATTCGCGACCCCAATTCACTATAAGCGGCGTCGCTCGTTTTTCAAAATGGAGGCTAAAGTAAGGACCGCAGATGCGTGCCGCTGTTGAGCCTGTCTAGTGTGCTGGCTTCACTGAGCGACACAAATTATTTCTGGTAACACGAGGAAGCTAGGGTGCTATGAGCGCAGGTCACCTCTTTATCCTGAAGACAAAAACGGTATTAAGCGTAATATTTACGCCAGGACGCACGTTTTAATTCTGGGGCGAAACCGAAACTAACCTCTCTCTTGGACTTAATTTCTCGGTATATGCCTTAATTTCAGATTCTTTCATAACTCAAGATGTGTCTCACATCCTAATTATTTAGTTAAATGAAGTTGTTCGCGGAAACTTTATTTTGTGATATACGTGTTCGATGCAGGCACTTCAAAATATTTAGGAGATTTCAGTGTCATTTTAAAGACGGGGTGTTTGATACACCTAAAGATAACATAGAATATTGTATATATTGAAAAAAAAAAAATCTGTGCTGATATTTGCGCGTTCTCGCTGCCTTTTCTCTCAGATAATTGTCATATGAAATAACGAACTGCAGGCCTTTTAATGTTTTTTGGGGTATTTAGATAATTAATTGCTTTAACATTATTCCCAGCACGAGTATAGCAGAATAAATTCACTTTTCACAATATGTACACAAAACGTATAAATTAACAAACGCTGTTCTCACTACAAAAACCTAAAGACGGAATCCGAGACAGCTGGAGTGTGTGTGTTTTTTAAAGCAACGCGTGAAGCATAGGACTTCATATCGCATCCAGTGTTTGACTGTTTGTCTATCTTGATAACGATGTCAGAGTTTTTCATAGGCTAAAAAAGGAAACAAAATGATACATTTCTGGAAATACTATTATGGTTAAATGGCGTATTTTTGTGATAGTGGTGTTATTTGGGTTCATATATTGCCTCGATTTGTATTAATAATAATATTATTAAATTTAAGATATTCTAATACGCAATTTTTCAAGCTCTAATATAAGTTGTTGCGTATTAATTAATTTCAAACGCGCGAACAAATATGACAGTCAAAAGCGTGTTCATTATCATCACTGGTGCCAATTGCAGCAATGTAATTACCAACTCATAAAATAAAAATAGTCTAAAATCAATTAAAACATTCTAGCTAATGTGAGAAATACATGTAAAATTACGTTAAATGTGGGTAAAGCATATGGTGCTATCTAAGTAGCGACTTTTGACAATCGGCAAAACTTCCAAAGTCGCCGCCAATATCCTTCCAAACCCAATGCCCCCCCTCCCCCCCCCCCCCCCCACACACACACACACCAAAATATTTTTTTTAATTATTGATTTTTTAATTTTTTTATAACAGTTAGTTACTTACTTACTTTGATTTTTGCGCGCTGTCGTTTGGCCAATCTCAGCCTTTCCAGTTCGAAGGAACGCCTACCTGCTTGAACGTCTGCTCACTGCAGCACGTTGCGTTGGCGCTGGAAGTCGGTGAAGCAGTTGTGAGCTTACGTATTGCGTATACGAGCGAACGTAAGCACTGTGTGCTTGCGTTAGCTTTGCATGTTCCACACAGCGCGTGCGCGGAGCCCGAAAATGCTGTCTTGGATGGACGCATGACAATGACGCGCATGCGCAACGTAGAGCACGCCACTCTAATGGAAATTCACAGCACTTGCTTTTGCTTCTGTACGGAATACTAAAGCTCTCTACTAAGGTACAATCCCACACCGGCTGCAGCACTATGTTAGGACAGTGAAGAGAGTTGTTTGCATTCGGAAATGACATTTCGCGATCCATGATCGCGAGCAGATCCGTTGTGCCCACTGAGCAGGAGAATCGGGTAGAGTGCTTCCTGTTTCCGCCGCGTTAGGGCGAGCAACGAGCTGGAGACGCGAATACTCCGTTTCACCTTACGTCCGGACGCAGCGGACGCTACGAGCTATCCCAGCGCAATGCCGCTCTGTGAGCGTAGCCGCTTGCCGCGCGTCGACTGTGCCCCCTCTCCAAGGTCATGTGACACTCACACGGCCTTGGATTGGCTCCGATGGCTCTTAGCATTCGCTGCGCTCGCACGTAAGGTGAACCCCCCCCCCCCCCACCACCCTCTTTCCCTGCCTCCCTTCCGGCCACACGAGCACTTCCGCAAGAAGAGAAAAGGAATGCGTTTTAAATTGAAAGACTGCATGTTGCGGTTTATAGTAGTCTTGTGCTACTGCTTGCTACTGCACGTATACAGTTGAACTGCTTTTGACTCGGATAGATCTATCTAAAGTCGTTCAGGTTTCATTTGTTGCTCTAAAAAAGTTTGGGCTCTTTCTCCTCTTTGGCGACGTTTTTGGGGAGTAGGGCTGATAGGAGTTCAAGGGTTCTCTTGTGATTCTTGAATCAATCTTTGAGCTGTACGCGAAAGTGGGCAAGGAAAGAAATACAGCGAGTCTAAGTACTCATCCACGGAAGTCGCATGGATACTGCGGTGTTTCTTGCGAGATGTGACCCCTGGCATTTCGAGAGTCAAGTGAACCTTTTCGCAAAGCTCCTCGCCGTTTTCAGGACTCTCACATAGCCCGACTCTCGCAGCACAGCTGCAGCGGTCTCAACTTCCTCGATGTGTGAGATGGCTTGCACCAATTAAGTCAGCTGAAACGGATTGGAGTTGCCTCGACAACTGAAAAGTCAGCGACAATAGCTGAGAACACAGCTCAGCTATTGTAACGGACCCTTCAGCTTAGCTCGTTTTGCCGAGCTCATCATCGCGACACCGATACAAATGAGAGAACTATACACGTTTGCAAGTACGGCCTCAGGGCGCTGGCACCATTGCTCAGTTGGGGTGCGCTTGGGCGCGGTCATAATCCGATTACGACGCCTCAGCAACGCGTCGTAATCGTAACGTTATACGCCGCCATATTAACGAGCGTAGCGCCGTCTACCTTCATCCGGGCACTTCGGAGAATCCGAAGCCGTTGGTCAACGTTACTAAAACACTCAGTTGGGAAACTTACCCTTGAAACCTGGGCCGCTGGCGTCCACCGAGACCGAGCTAAATACGATAACAACGCCACCCTTTAGCGACGAGTTGAAACATAAAAGTTGCTTTACATAGCTACTGCGAGATGGCCCTGCGAGATGGCGCCACCGGCCCTTGCCCGACTCGCCGTGCAGCCGCGTAGTTTCCGGAGTGGACGCTGCGGGAGAAATGGCGGCGTGGCGATCGCCATTAGCTTGGTTCTCGAGTACGGATCGGGGCCACCTTTTTAAAGCAGGCTCTATGGCAGTTTCCCAACTGAGTGGTTCTAGTAACGTTGCCGTTGGCTGACCGACATTTGTGGACGGACTGTTAGTCTGTTACCCTGTCAACCTGATCGGAAACGCCAAATTGCCGAAAGGCAACTGCGTCTGACGGCGCGGCTGGCGTAGTTGGCGCCCCGCGCTCATCATCTTCGAAAGCATAATTCTAATCGGCATGTTCAAGGCCGGGAAAGGACCGGTCTAGGACGTTTCGGTACCGGACTGTTCAGTATCGGACGTTTCGGTGCGGACATTTCGGTACGCGGTCGTTTCGGGACGCGGTCGTTTCGGTACCGGACATTTCGGTACGTGGTTGTTTAGGTACCGGACATTTCGGTACCGAAAATTTCGGTGAACAGTGCATTGGGAAATTTTGGTTGTGATAGCGTCCGAAGTTTTTTTTTTTTTAATTTAAAGATTACTGACCGATATACTTTATCTACTCACATTTAAAGGGGGGGGGTGCAATGATTTCCGGACTTCGGTCAAAAATTTGTGGAAGTTGCCCTCTGACACTACTGAAGTAAAGAACAGAAAACCGATTTCGCCTGCGTGTCCTGTTGTTGTAAAAAAAAAGATAAAGATTGGCATTTCTGGCACCCCTCAACTCACTCCCAGTCTTCAGGGTCACACCTGGTCCCCCTCCTAGTGACGTAACTCGGGGTGCCGTGTAGCTTCCCGTGTGCTCCTCGGAGGACGCTTCCTCTCCCTCTCTTTGCTGACATTAGCGGGCGTTATGCTGCAGCTTAGAGCCGAGCGAGGTCACGTAATCTTTTCGCCGTAGTTCCCTCGGCTGCCACTAGCGGCTGCAGGTGGGGGAAAAGCTCGACTTTTGCTTTGCGATTATGCAGCGAAATCGCGACATTTTTTAATCAAGGAGATGTTTTCTCCGGGACACGATAAACAACGTAAAAATGACGAGATGAAAATTCTTTTAATCTTAAAATCGTTGCACTCCCCTTTAACGAGTTTATCTATTTTTACAAATCGAAAATATCTAAAGCTGTTTACGCAATTTCTGATGTAAACACTGAGTACTGTGCTGGAAGAAAACGGGTGTGTTCTCTGCAAATGTGAGAGCTGGAGTATTTGTAAGCTCTATTGTCAGTCATACATATATGTTACAAGCAGAAACTCTAAAAAAATCAGAAAGTAGTAGGCGTGCTCAAGTTTTATCCGAGATTAAAGATCATTATCAATGACACTGAGAAACAAATGAAAGCCAATGGAGGCACACAGTTTTAATAACACTAACATCTCCAAAATGGTACAACATGCCAGGGGCGGATCCAGAACTCCGTTTTGTTGTTTGGGGGGGGGGGTGGAGCGGAAAATTTGTAAGGATACTATTCTCCCATTCTTTCGTGTGCACCAGGGGGTCCACCCATGTCAAATTGCCCTCCGAGGGGGGGGAGGGGGGGTCAACTTTGTTTGGGGGGGGGCGACGCGGGTCCGCCACTGCAGCATGCTAAAACGAAACGTTGTTAGCGACACCTTTCAGATAGCCGATGATGCCCGCTCTTGCATAGCGCGCCGCTATGCAAGATTAGATTGGGAGATTGGGAGAAAGATTGAGATTGGGAGAAAAACTTTAATGAAATAACTGCTCTCATTTCAAAACGGTACCATATTGCACTAGGCTTAGGGAACAGTCCCACTCCCGGTTCAGTTCCATACACTCATTTGAAAGGTCCTGCTTCGGGTCCTTCGTCGGTGTGGCCGCATTTTGCCGACGACTGAAGTTTCCTAAGCGGAACTTTATCCTGCAATGACTCGGCATATATATATATATATATATATATATATATATATATATATATATATATATATATATATATATATATATATATATATAAATAAAGAATCATGTCCCGAAAACGGGACATGATTATTTATTGGGACAAAATGACGGGACGGCAGAAGTGGACCTCAAAACGGGACTGTCCCGGCCTAAACGGGACGTCTGGTCACCATATACGTCTGCATCAGTGCGGGCTTAAGGTTCCGCCATTGTCGTCACGGCGGTCTGGGTGGGTGTTGGTCAGAGCGCCTTCGGCTGCTGCAAGTTGTCCGCCGGGGCCGTCGTCGTCGTAGACGCAACTCCGCCAGCTTTGTCCACAGCAGGGAGACGATAGCCTTGTCACGACTGGTGGGCAGAATCCAATCGACGTACGTCGCCGGACGGATCCCGTCTGGGAGTTCCTCCAACTTCGTTTTCCGAAGGTGAGCGTGGCGCTCGCACTCTCAGGCAACATGGTCAGCCGTCGCGGTCCTGCGGCACCGGCGACACGCCGCCTCGTCGGGGTCGTCGCTGAACAACTTATGGCGCAGCGCCGGAGACAGGACAGTGTTGGTCGCTAGGCGGCGGACGAGGGCCTGAGTGCTCCTCGGTAGGTCATTCGACACCGGAGGAACGGGACAATGAGTGGGCACACAGCGAGGCGCGAGTACGCCGTAGCAAGAGGCTTTGTCTCGGTCGGTTTTACTCGGTTGCAAGTGTGCGAACGGGCCTTTACAGGCGTGTTAAAAAATAAAACACACACGCCGACTGCAACAGGCAGATATACTTAATTGCTAGACAGTATACGACAGCACCCGCCACATTGAAATGGTGCAGTGGCTGGAAACACTGTGTTTTGAAGTCTTGGACTTCTTATATTGTATATCGGAATGGTAAAGTTTATTTCCCAAGTATTTCCTATTCCGAGTATATTTTTACGTATACATTATTTCTAGCAACCTGAAACAAATATTACGTGGCATTTATGCATGCTCGAACGATTAAGCACATCCTCCGACATTGGATGCATTTACATGCATATTAGTTTTCATTAAAGCATCCCGTTCTATTGTTCTAACTGCACAGTCGTCAGGGAACATAGTTAGCGGAAAATATCGATTTGTAGATTATTATATCCTTCCCTGCGCTGTCAATGTGACCAACTGTCCAATGGACGAGTCGCCCTATGACGAATGTTCCTATGTGACGAATCATCCCACTACCAGTCGGCATGCGACGAGTGCGCATGTGACGTTATTCCCAGCGGAACATTGGTCATAGAATGATTCGTCACGGGGACAACCCGTCGCGCAATGGTTCGTCTCCCCTAAAAAATGTTTTTGGTCTATTTGTGTCAACCTGGCAAGGCCCGTACAAGGTCACCATGGTTGATCGAGGGTGATGAAACTGAAGGAAGTGCTGTGTCATTCTCAAAAAATAGAAATGATCGCAACGGAGAAAGGTGGAGCGATGCTGACTCACGACGGGTTTCTGTGTAAGTACATATATAACAGGAGGAACAGCACACTGTTGTATTGGAGTTGCCGCATAAGATCTTGCGGGGGACCCAGCCGAGATCTGCATGGAGTCATCTAACCAGCTGGTGTGTGCCAAACCTTTTCTACGTTTAGCATTAAAATAGTTGCTTTTCTAACCACTTGTTTATGTTACAATAGGAAATCGTAAAACTCCTTATAAAATTTTGTCTGGCACTCCGTTGGCCGTTAGGGATGTCACCGAGTTTGAAATTCCTTCTTCGTCGCCACTTCGACATCGATGAAATGAAGATCTCACAGACTGAAGGTGGCGGAAACGTTTAAAAAAAAAAAAAACTGACACCCCCAAACATTTCTTTTTTTTTTTTTTGCGTGGCGATCTATTATGATGTCTGAAGACTATCCAATCAATATTTTGCTACAACTGCTCAAAACCGAAACTGAACTGGGGAGGAAGAAGAAACATAAAGGAGAAAGATACCAAAAATCACGTGGCTGTGCAACTTTTTTTTTTTTTTTTCAATCAACGTAAATACAGCATTTTAGAATCCACAAAAAATGGGCATCATAATTTTTGTCCCTTTCTAGTATTGAGCGTGTGCCTTCGATGACCCACGACTTTGATTATCTTTGGTGGTTGTTTCTAAACCATAGAAAACTGCACATGAACACGGAGAAGAGGGTGAGCGCGACTCAAACCGGCCAGCTCTCGATCGGCGGTTTTCAGGCGGAAAGAAACCAAATTTCGAGCCGCAAAGTGTGTTCTGTGTAGTTAAGCTCTCATATGTCATGTACAAATAAAAACTTTAGCGAGCATAAATACCCATGCCAGTGTCCCTTTAAGGCCCGTTCGCACACTTGCAACCGAGTAGGAACGACCGAGACAGGACCGGTTTTTTAAGCCTTTTGTGTCGTCGTAGGACCGGATGCGCTGCTGCGGAGCTCCTACGCCGTCGCAAGAGGCTTAAACACCGATCTTGTCTCGGTCTGTCCTACTCGGTTGCAAGTGTGTGAACGGCAGCGACCCAGGAAATGTATTTTACGTGGGGGAGCCAGCGGTCGAAATAAACGGGAAAGGGGGAGGGGGAGGATTGAAAAACAAAACAAAAACACACATTTAATACCAAGATTTTACTGTTTACAAAAGATTTATTATCACTACCTATACCGTGTGTCCATACATTCATCCTAAATTCCTGTCACGAAGCAATGAGATGTTGACACAATCTGATCAAATAGTAGTATGCGGTGGCTGGTGGCATCGATCCACGGTGTCTGTAAAATGCACTGGAAAATCGGGTGCCTGCACGTAGAAAGCTCACATTTTCGATGAAGTTGTATTTTAATCGTGGACGCATTCCTGTGAAATTTGTCGGCGAAGCTAGATTCCCGTGAAAAGTTATAACAATGCATTCTTCAAAATTTTTAAAAAGTTAACCACAGGTGAACGCGGTTGTCCTTCGGCGGTAAACATTCACTGGCGATGGCCTTTTTTATTTCAGCATGCTTCCTGTTTTAGAGCCCAGCTCTTAGGGGCCCGTTTCCGGGTTGAGTGGCATCGCCGTCGGCGTAACCGCGCGTTGCATCATGGAACGTTTCCCATAATGACGTCACACGTGTGACATCACGAGGGTTACCGTTACGAGGGTTACTCTTACGAGGGTTACCCTCACGAGGGTTACCCTTACGAGGGTTACCCTCACGAGAATTACGAGTTACCCTCACGAGGGTAACGTCATGACGTTACCCTCGTGACATCACACGTGACGTCACGTGTGACGTCAATATAAGAAACACGTGACTTATGACGGGGCTATGTTCCAAAACTTACCCGAGTAACCTGCTTTCTACGTCAGCGGGTAATACCACGTGACATCGCGAGTAAACGATCCGCGACTCGATTTTGGAACGGCCGGGATAATCACCTGGATACTATGCGGATTGGCTTCGTCTTGGGCTTCGACAAAAAGAAAACAGAGCACCGATGGCAGAAAATAGCAGACGATCCTTTTGATCATGAAAAAAGCACTCAAAGAGACGATAATATTAAAGGGATACTTCAACGAAATTTGAAATATTGCCGTCGTGTTAAAAAATAGGTTGAATATGATCCACAATATCCGTAAATGACAATCGCACGTTTGGATTTTGATCCTGGTGGCTGTATTTTTCGTTATAAACGGCCCACTCTGGCAAGCGCTCGGAGAAGGCCCAGCGCAATCGTGACGTAGGTCGTCTCAAGACGAGCAAAGCTAAGGCGAGGCTGACGTCGAGAGGATGGCCTAGTCGTTCCAGCCACCGAAGCGGCTGCTTTTGTACGAATTTTGAGTGACGGGTTAATCTTCTATAATCTTGTAGGGGGACAATAGCGACTTCTGCGACACACAAAAGGGATTCTCGGGAAGAGGGGAGTTCCTCCTTCCCCTTCTCTCGTCGTGGCCGGAGGCGAGACGACCTCCGTCACTAGCTGTCAAGGTTCCTATAGTAAGTTACAAGTCAAGAAGGTAGCGGCAAATGCCCCTCAAAGGGAATCATATATCCCTCCGCCACCTCCGCATCCAATAGCGTCCCATCGTTTCCGTGACGTCGCGGCCAACACGCGAGGAGGGTCTTGCCTTTCTGTACATATTTGCTTTATCTCTCGACTTTGACTTAGCATTGTGGAAGCCACGAGAGGGAGATTAGAGTCTACCCCTCCGATGGAAACAAAGACGACCCTCGGGGATTAGCTTCCTCCGATTGATACAAAGGCTGCTTTCAGGGGCTCGGTTCTTTCTCCGATGAATACAAAGGTCGCTTTCTTAAAAAGTGGGGGTCGAAGACAAGTTGGCACCACTCTGTGGCCATTATCTATCCATTGTCGCGGAACAAGAAGCGTTTCCAGTGAACTCTTCTTTCGATTGCGGAGGGAATTGAAACCGGCGCACCACGCTTGTGGGAGGAGCTTCTCCTACCTTCTTAACTTGTAACCGACTATAGACGAGCATTACAAACGAGGCGTTAGCGACATCCACCAGGTGCTCTTTGCTAATCGTATAATTCGTTTTAAAATCCTTTTCGAGAGTTTTTTTAGCAAGATATTGGTATGTTCCATGTGATACTGCTCTTTTGAACACATATAGACCAAAAAATGAGCGCCGAAATTTCGTTGTAGTATCCCTTTAATGATGACGCGGTGTTTTTTGAGGTGGATCCACCAGCTCCTTTTACTCACCTTCCTGTTGAGCTGTATATTGAGATAAAAATTACTTGCTCCCTACAGTTAGACATAAAAAAATGTGTTTTTATTAATCAGCACTTGATTGCCCTGAACATTGCCTAAACGCACATATTCCACGCATTGTAATTTGCACCGATCATGTTTTGCAGAAATCGATTCCACACGGTGTAGTGGCGAGGGTGCTTTCTCAAGAATGATATGAAACTTACGTTCTCTTTGACGCGAATATGATTACACAATAAAATCTTCAAAGCCTTCACTGCTTTACAAGCGTTATCCTCTCATTACACACACTCTGGAGGAAACAAAAATACTGCCTTATCATTTACTGCGTTCAAACATTTTCAGCCTTGAACGTGAAAATACGGCATTCCCTCCGACGCCGAGGACGAGAATGCGGAGAAGCTCCTGTTTACGGAGTAAGGACAGAACGAGCGGGTTGGTATGGATAATCAAACTTGCGGAAGAAAAACGAGAAGGTTTAATTATCCTGTTTACGTTCGCACTCTGATAATAACAAGTATACCTTCCCGGGAAAGGTGCACGGTCTGGAAGTAATGCAGTCAATTCGTGCGTTGAAAACAGCAAATCGCAATAACAGCACATGCTGCACCTTATTCTTTGTCGTATCGAACGTCCGCCACCAAAACCAACGGAGCAAGCGAGCTTCGACGGCTGTCGGTGCAGAAAGCTGACGGCGAACAGATCACGTGACGTATTTACTCGATTTGATCCGACGTTACCCCCGATCGAGGAGGGTAACGTGAGTAATGACTCCGGAGTAAACAACCCACTTGTGGAACGCGAGTTCTGACGTCATCGAGTAAGCTCGAGTAAGTTCTGGAACGCCACGGTACGAAACCTTTACTCCGGAGTCGGATCGAGTTAATTTTGAACACAGCCGTGATGTGTGCCGCCACAGTCACGTGACGTCACACGTGACGCCATTCAACCCGGAAAAAAGTTTTCCGTTTGACTCAGCAGGATTTTTCCGCTAAATGTAGCGGGAAAATTTCATCCCCGTGACGTCGCACAAGACGTCACGTGAATGAATGTGACGTCACGTAAAATTTAGCGGAAAAACATTTTCTGCTAAATTTAGCCTAAAAATTTCTCCGCTAAATTTAGCGGGAAATTTACATCCCGTGACCTCGACACTAATGCAGTTTCCTCGTTAAATTTAGCTGGGAAATTTTCGCTAAATTTCCCGCTATATTTCCCGCTATATCGGACGCGAGCAGGAGGGGAGGAGGAGAGGGTGCGTAGGAGAGCCATACCCTCTTCTCCGTACCCTCCCCTCCTCCTCCTCAAGAGCTGCGCTCTAATTCGGCATTACAGAGAATTGTAAACGTCGTTCATTTTTTTATGGTCACCTTTGAAAAGAGGGTAAAACAGTCTGGGTGTATAATAGGGTGCCCGCCTGAACATAGCAGGCTCGCTCGCCAAGAACCAAATGGTGTTTTGAAAACCAGACACAGGAATACAGGCGAGCATGCCGCGATTCTTTGATGTCTCCGACGACCACCGTGATGGCGGCGCTTCAACAAAGACCGCAGTGCGATCTTTCCCTTGACAACCTGCTTCGCCTGCTAAGGCCTTCTCTTGTCTTGGGAGTTGGGATACTTTATTCCCTCAACTTGCTACATCTGTAGGCAGTCCCTCGTTCAAGGGGATCCGGACATTTCGGTGCAGGACGTTTCGGTGCAGGGCGTTTCGATGCGGTCTTTTAGGTGTAAGACGGTTCGGTGTACGGACGTTTCGGTGCACGAACTTTTCGGTGCACGGACCTTTCGCTGTAAATATGTGCCTTGAATTATTTTTAGGATTACAATTATATTTTTATATCTTTAACTGTATTTTACTTTTGTTTTTTGGACAGCTTGCAACTTCTCCAAGGAGACCAACTCAATTTTAAGACAACGTTCTCGGGTCACTGTTTTTTTTGTTGTTCTGGTTGTGGTTAGATAACTCTAGAACTACAAAGTAGCACCAAAACGTATATTTTTTTTTATTATTATCATTAAAAGTGCGAACCTGAAACCATGGCTGAGTTGAGAAGAAGGCAATGATCAAGCTGTTACAATGAAAAAGCAGAGTTACTCGCCTAAAATTTGGTGCCAGTAGTTCGATGAAACCATATTGCAAATATTGTTCTCTAGAGTTAATTCTCTAAAACGCAGCACCAACCAAACTCACACAAACTCCTGTCACTATATAAACCGTATATAAAACTAATTTTGCATGTCCTTGTGGAGGACCCGGTCAACTCGCCCAAAAATTCGCCATAGAAAATAGTATTTTTCTAAGTCGCAAGCTTCGAAAGACAACTGCTATCGAAATTCACCAAAATGTAAACGACGAGACACCAACCATAAATTGTTCAGTAGGCCTTGAGCCAAACGCACGGAGGCTCAGCATATTTATGCATGCTCGAACGATTTTGCACATCCTCCGGCCTTGCATACATTTACATGCATATTAGTTTTTAATAAAGCATCCCGTTCTATTACTCTAACTGCAGAGTCGTCAGAGAACATAGTTAGTTACTGATAATTGCGATTTATAGATTAAAATATCTTTCCCTGCGCTGTCAATGTGACCAACTGTCCAATGGACGAGTCGCCCTATGACGAATATACAGGGTGTTTTTTTTTAGCTGCACCAAATGTTCAAAAAAAGGAAACTTGATATAGAGTAATTTGAGCCCTGGGGAAGTGTTAGTGGCCATGGCGGCCTCTAGAAAAAAGGTGAAATTAGGTAATTAGTTTGCTAATTAACACAAATGTTTCAACTAACTTTTTAATTTTTCACTTGAGGGCACATAATGTATTTAGAGGATTCAAGATCGACCACAGTATGGTCTAGCCGTGTCGTCAAATTTGGATAAAAAATTTCCTAGTAGGTGCTACAGGGTCGAGAAATATCACTTTGGTAAATGTCGTCAAACCGAAACTAAGCAGAAGAGAGCGCCGGTAAAGTTATCGCTCCGCCCTTCCGAGCGTGCGATTCGTCATTATCGCGGCCGGCTCGATTTTACCCGGTTTTTACACCCCGAACATGTTTCAAGAGAATCGAGTTAAACCCGATTTCTCCCCGAATTCAAAACCACATAACGAACCTACTTATTTTTACGCCGCACGGAGTTTGCGGTGCAGACGCACTAGCTACCCTACATCGGGACAACAGTGACCTATAGTTCATTTTGCAAGCTGCGTGCAGCACTGTGGACGCTACACGACTCTTAACCAACCGCCCAACGAGCGCGCCTAACTCGCTGTGACGGAGGCCGGCTGAGGAAAGCGAAAATAGGCATTGGGGCCTCGGAGGGACATTTCCGTCCGCCCGCTGTGCAGGTGGAACCGCCTCGGCACGCCATGTAGCTTCGGCCCTGCTGCACGCAGCTTGTGAAATGCACTATCAATCCCCCTTCGACCGCTGAGGTGTCGACGCCCAGCAGGATCTCTCGGGTGGCATCTCGCTGGCGTCCAACCTTTCTCACGAACAACGTCCGAGCCAGTCAGTCGCGTAAACAGATCGGGAAAACTTAACAGGTTTATACCATAGCGAAATATCTGATCGAAGACGACCGTCCCTCGAACGGTCGGGGCTTTTGTTGACACCTGAGGGAAAGCAGGATTCCGTGGGCGGTGCTTTCCTTGAAGCGACCGACGGCAATCGGAACTGGAAAACCCTGATGTCCCCCCGATTACCAGCTTGAAACAGACCTCTAATTTTAACGCGTCAGCGTTAAAGAGCTCGTAATACGCTCCTATATATATATATATAAATGAATGTATTATTGTTTACATTTGTAAATTTAACCCAAAAAAACCCGAATTTCGGAATGTTTTCACAAAAAACCCGATTTCTTCCCGATTATCATAGGTTGAAAAATATCACCCGATTATTACACCCCGAATTTAAAAAAATATAAAACCCGAAAACGAACAACCTCATGTATTCGCGACTCCAGCGAAATCGACGCCGCGTAGCGGCGACGCCGAGAAGCTCAGAGAGGAGGTCGTTTCGACTCTGTCGTCTGCTATCGGTGCTTGGTTCTCGTATAGGAGCATAGAAACAAACATCGTTCCCAGTCATTATTTTTATTCTTCCGCCGTGTCATTCGTACGCACTGACTAGAAGAAGGCTTCTATCTTCGAAAATCGCTTTGCTTTCGCTATGTAACACCGATTTTACGCTGCAGTGCAAGACATTTATGGTGGTCCGCGTGTTGAACGACGAAAACGACCTCCTCTCGTCCGCCATTTTGCCCGACCAGCGCGCCCCCTATAGTTCGCTGGAGTCGCGAATATGTGACGAATCACCCTCAGATCAGTTGGTCTGCGAGGAGTCTCGCATGTGGCGAATCGTCCTCATCCCAGTGACGTACGTTACGAAAGCGTGACGTCACTTTGCAGGCAAGTTTCAGCAACACTTATTGCGAGAGTGGTCGGGACGCAGTGGCGTAGCCAGGATTTTATTTGGGGGGGGGGGGGGGGGGGGTTCTGATCTTAAAAATGCAACACCCTTGAAACGCAGAGTGCTAGAGAGGATCGAGTCCCGAACGTTTAAAACGCTTTTTGCTTTGCACTCCAAGAAATGCCTGCGCGTGTACTTACACGCGAAACACTCAAAGAGCCAATCATTGCGATCCACGGGATCAGGTCAGCGAGTGATGTAGGCGGAACACCTGTTTACAGCTTAAAACTAAGTCTGCGCTGTGGCATTACGCAATGCAAGCATGACGCTTTGCATTGCGTGATGCCACAGCGCAGACTTAATTTTGAGGTCTAAACAGATGTTCCGCCTCATCATTAGCTGAGCTGATTTCGTAGATCGCAGAGATCGGCTCTTCGAGTATCTTGCGGGTAAGTAGAAGCGAAGGCATTTCTTAGAGTGTGAGCATTCGATGTTGGGGTGGGGTTACGTCTACTAGCATTGACCACGACTCCCTCGCCGAGAAAGGGAGTGCGGGACACAGATTGGAACACGAGCGATGCGTTCAACTGGAACCCGATCTCCCAAAAATCCTCCTGGCGATATCCCGGACTGCCTAATGATAACTGCAAAATTGCAAAATTGCAAAAAAAAAAAAGTTGTGGTTTTAATTTACGTTGTGAAGGTGGTTGGACAACGAGCTTCCAGGGGCGGATCCAGAGAAGCGCCCCAAAAAAAGCCCCGGAATTAAAAAAAAAAAAGGAAGGGGGGAACGAAAGAGAGAGAGAGAGAAGGGAACACTCGCTGCACACCTCATTGCGTGTTGAATATTTGTTTAAACGCACACATAAATAGTGGAGAGAGGTCTTTCTTCCTCAGCGACACGAAGTGTCGCAATTCAAGACATGATGGTGATATCTCCCACTTCGAAGATCGCGTTATCTCCCGCTTCGAGAAGAAGAGGACAACAGAATCTTGATTTAACTTTGTGCCCACTTCGCTCGACCAAAGACTATGGTTTAGTGTTTTCGGTAAATCCTGATAACCTGCAAAAATTAGCCCCCAAGTCGGTTTTTATCAAAATCAGTCCATGGATAAGAAAAACCCAACCTTCGCGGGAACGAAATTTTCATCTACACTCTAAAAAAAAAAAGGCTGTGCGTCTATTTTCCCGCACAACACTCGGAGGGCCAATCACTGCACCACGGAGCAGCTCAGCGAATGACGGTGCCGAAAAATATGTTTAGATCAAATAACGCAGTATGAGTTGTGACATTAAGCAATGCAAGCGTGACGTTTTGCATTGCTTAATGCCAGAACTCCGTTTTTTGGTCTAAACATATGCTTCGGCATCGTCATTCGCTGAGCTGCCTCAGTAAAGGCCCGTTCACGCTGTTGCAACCGAGTACGACCGAGAGAGACGAGGACTGCTGAAACCTCTTGAAATTTCTTAGGACAAGGGAACACACTGGCATTCTGGCGCCATCTATGCGGTGACCCTGGAACTGCATTTCAGAAGAGCGAGGGTTTTGCGGGATTTCCAAGGTTAAATGTGCGTAATACCTTTCCGTGAATCTTAAGTTTCAAGGGCAGCTCCTGTTGTTTTTTTTTCGTTTTCTTTGATTATGATAAAACCAGTTTGGAGGTTAATTTTTGGTTTCTTTCAGTATTTAACAAAAAGATGGAACCCTACTCATGTGCGATAGAACCTCGAATCACCTCCGTCGAGTTCAAATAGAGAACATCTCTTTCGGATCCTCATGAGAAATTTCAAATTTCGACATTACCACAGGAAATTTGTGCGTCGGCTATTATGGGACGAAACATTTGCCAAAATGTTCTACACCAGAATGCGTGATACAATAGACCCACGAAATAAGTTCGAATATTTGATCAAATTATATCCTGAGTGCACTTTTAGCCTGACTCGGTTGTTTTAACATATGACCAGAAAAACAAGCACTACACAATTCAAGGGCAATATAAAAAGGCTTACCATTTTCGCTGCACTGCATGTGATGTGTCCGATAAGGGGGAAGCGGGCAAACAAGACTTGGTTGGCTCAGACACCATACAGAAATAAACTCTAAACGCAAATCCCGGGAATCAAATTCAATAGCTCGTTGCCATTCAGTGTGGCCATAGAATGTAGGTTTGACCGCCTTCGTCTGAGCCAAACATTTTTTCAAAGTCCCTACGCGGCGACCTGAAGAGATCGGAGTGACAGCCAATAACGTTAAGATTGTTCACAATAACGCTAGATCCTCTCTTTTTGCCTGTCTGAATGAATTCTTGGGAATGGCAACAGAATCTTTTCGAAGTTGGTTATACATAGCCTTTCCCACTCAGAAGTGCTAATGACAGCTCGAAGACAGCTCGCTTGAACAGGGTGCTTGAAGGAAAGTAATGACCCTCAAAGACCAATCACCCTGACGCCCGCGGAAGGGTTTCGTATTTTTGTCGTACTCAAATCTGCTTATTTTCGACATCTTTAGTCTCCCGGGGATGGCGACGTTTAATCCCCTCAGGTCAGCCGAACAACTCCAAGGACGACGGTCGTTACTATACTTCGTTTCAGCTTCCGTCCGAGCGCAGCCGAAGCTACGTGTGGCCGGAGCCAATCACACGCCGGCAATAGGTCACGCGATCTCGCCTGAACTTTTGTATCACTCCGCTGCGCCGCTGGTCGTCCGCGCCGCCCGCGCTCGCCGAGTATTTCGTCTGCTACGGGTGTATCGACGGTATCGTCTGCTACAGGTTTAAAGTGTCCTTTCACGTTCTGAAATTTAGTCACGGGGGATGTCAGTACGTAGGCTGGCCGCTGGCGTGTGTCCTAGCTTTCCACCTGTTCGGCATTTCGGCATAGTTTCGAGATGTAAGTACACATTGCAAGGTGCCCGATGACCCGGCCTTGACGTTTCCTTGTATTGTCTGGATATATGCCAGGGCTCGAGGCGCAGTCCTTTCCACCAGCTTCTCGGCGTTCAATGTTATCGGCAGGTAAAGGGGTGCCCTGATTTCGCCGCGTATCAGTGAATTGTAGTGGCCCGGACGCTTTTCTTGTTTACAACGCATTCGCGGTACGACGCGGCCGGAGTCTCCTGCCGAATTTGAAAGTAGACATTCATCACGACCTCTCGCGCCTGACGCCCAAAGGTGCCTTTGCGAAAGGACGTTTTGAAGCGACTCGGTGAGGAAAGCAGCGAAGCACATGCCATTGCGGGAACGAAATCACACAGAAAAACCGAGCGCTGCACCCGTGTTGCCAGCGGATTTACGCGTTTTCACCAAACCACATGCATTTACATATATTAATAAAAACATAAACTTCACATATTTCATTCCTTTAGTTGCAAATCATTCTCAGCAGTACACATCTGGAATATTGTGCAATGTTTACGCACAAAACAGTTATTTTTAATATATTACTTTTGCGGACTACTTTGTGGTGCGTAGGAATGCTCTTCTCGAAGTTGCGAACCGTCCCTCAGCCTTTGGCTGCGCTCGGACGGAAGCTGAAACGAAGTATAAGCCCATTCACAAAATAATAACAAACTCGTTCTTTTTTTTTTTTTTTTTTTTTTTTACGCCGCGTTGTTACGAGCATACAGGTGCGCTTTGGCGCTTGGGACCCCTGCTTTATAAGTCGCAGAAAACTACACCAATACATGGTTTGGACAAACATCTCAGAGGTTAGACTGTAAAGTGTTCAAATTTCGAACTTTAGAAGTTCGAATTTCCTGTGCTCGGACGGAAACGTTTGAATCCATGAATAAGTTTCGCGCTATGGTTCTAGTTTGCGCAGTCCGCGCAGCATCGGCCCGGGGGGGGGGGGCTGATATGTCTCGGGAGGGGCTTAGGCCCCCTGGATCCGACACTGAGCGAAGCCGTGGTATCACCTGCCACGATTGCCCACTGCACTATAGACCCAAACGCCACCAGGTGGTGCTCCAGTCCTTGACGCTCCAGAGAACTTTCTCGTTCATAAAAAGAACGAATGAAGCCCACCCAACACCGCTGCTTGAAATGTCGATGAAACCTTTAACCACCAATTCTCAGGTGAACGCCAAAAGAACGAATAAGCGCGAGATCTGTTAGAAATTTTCGGAATATTCTTGTCCAAACCAACAATCCTTCTCCAAGACGTTAAACTTGTCCAGCCGAGCGCCCTTTGGCAAATCTCCAACTTTGATATACGTGTAGAATTTATGCTTTCTAGTACTGGTCGACATAAGCAAGCTCAACAAGCTCGCAAAGACGGTGCGACCGGAAGTCGCTTAGGACGCAAGATGGCAGCTTCCATGTCTGTAGACAGCAAAAAGGGTCTATACCAAATGATTGACGAAAGAAAAGTAAATGAACTGTACCAAAACTTTTTTTTTTTTTGCAACATGAAAGACTTCACACGTTGCCGTTGCCGCGGCAGCTTATGCAACCGCAATCTTTAGCGAGAAACGCACACGGGGAGCGCTATGTGCTTCGCATTCTTAGCGGGGCTTAGTGACGCTACTCCCCAACTTACTCTGCCGTTGCTGCGGCAGCATATGCAACCGCAATCTTTAGCGAGAAACGCATACGGGAGCGCTATGTGCTTCGCATTCTTAGCGGGGCTAGTGACGTTACTCCCCCACTTACTCTGCCGTTGCTGCGGCAGCATATGCAACCGCAACCTTTACCGAGAAACGCATACGGGGAGCGCTATGTGCTTCGCATTCTTAGCGGGGCTAGTGACGTTACCCCAATTTACTTCAGTACACGCCGTTGCTGCGGCAGCTTATGCAACTGCAATCTTTAGCGAGAATGCATGCGGGGAGCGCTATGTGTTTCTGCATTCTTAGCGGGGCTAGTGACGTTACTCCCCACTTACTCTGCCGCTGCTGCGGCAGCATATGCAACCGCAACCTTAAAGGCCGGTTCAGACACTTGCGTTTGAGTGCGTTTGACTGCGTTGCGGCGAGAACCGAAAGCGAGTCACCGGCATATCTGTGCTTCGTATGAAGCGTGGAATCCAATTCAAGGAACCTATCTTTGGCACGCGATATAAGCAGCAGGAATGTCCTGGTTTCGCTGCCGCAACGCAGTCAAACGCAGTCAACCGCAACTGTCTGAACCAGGCTTTACCGTGAAACGCATGCGGGGAGTGCTACGTGCTTCGCATTGTTCGCGCGCGCCTTATCATCTCATCATGTGGTTTTGACACTTGTTTAGTGGTTTTCTCATTGAAACAAGTGGTCAAGCAACCACATGATAAATGATAAGGCGCGCGCGAAAGCTGATAAGGAGCGCGCGATGGTTTTTCGTCGACTGCTGGTCCCGTTTCCACGTACACGAAGAAACCCGATCAACGAGTCATATACAGCTCCGCTGTGAAAGAGAAGCGTGCAGGCGAGCTATACTCCGTCTCACCTCTACGATTGACTCAGGGCCCGAAGGCTGGTGCGGGCGGAGCCTCACCAGAAAAGCTTGCATCCGCATTGCAAAAAGTGTGCAAAATAAATTCCGATACGCAGAGTACGAAGAGCACTAATCTTACGCACATGGTTCCCTGTTGTGATAGCTCGCTATTTTATATTCGTGAAGTAAAGGTACATGGTATTTAATTTCATAAACATTCATGCCATTTTTCGTAAACATTGTCAACTGTTTGGAGAAGTTGAAGGGCGCGCAGGCAACGCTGATATAAAGTCGTTTCTGCCTCAGCGATAACAATCCAATCCAATCTTTGTGTACGTACTTGACCTTCAGCACCACAGTTTATCATATGCAGTTTGCTCCTCTGTAGAATAAACATATGGAAAACGCTGAAAACGTGATCTAGAACATCGTTAAATACAAATAGCAAGACAAGGACAGAAGTACACAGGACAAGCGCTGTCCTGTGTACTTCTTGTCCTTGTCTTTTTTGCGCTATTTTAATTGCTAACTAAGATGAACCAACTAGCCCAACAACGTACCCTACTAGAACATCGTGTTAATAATAGTGCAAAAAGAAAAAGCTATACTATTTATTGTGAGCAATTTCAACTATGTTCTCTATAAAATAACTTTAAAAAAAGGCGAAAGCCCTTTTAATTAATTTTTTGAACTCGTGAAAGCGCCCTCTCACTAGGTATGGGGGAACTAACTACTTTTTATATTTTGGTTTTGTTGACTTCTTTTCGTGGGATACCACAACGAAATTTCGGCACTTATTTTTTGGTCTATATGCGTTCAAAGGACCAGTATCGCATCGGACACACCAATATCCTGTTTAAAAAGACACGAAACGGAATTTTAAAACGAATTTAAACGATTAGCAAAGAGCACCTGGTGGATGTCGCTAGTCGCCTCGTTTGTAATGCACGCCCAGGAAACTTGACAGGTAGTGACGTGGTAACTGTCTCGCCTGCCGCTACGACGAGAGAAGAGGAAAGGAAAAACTCCCCTCTCCTGCCGAGAATCTCTTCTTTTGTGAGTCCCAGAAGTCACTGCTCGTCCTCTACAAGATTATAGAAGATTAACCCGTACACTCAAAAATTCGTACAAAAAGCAGCCGCCGCTTCGGTGGCTGGAACGACTACGACATCTTCTCGACGTCAAAGGCCGCGCCGTAGCTTTGCTCGTCCCGGAGACGAACTACGTCACGATTGCAAATTGCCACGAAGCTCTCCGCTGGCTGGCTCTCCTGAGCTGCTTGGCCAGATTTGCCATTTATGATGAAATACAAGGCTTCTACCAGGCCTCAAAATACAAATGTGTGGTCGTCATTTACGGATATTGGTGGATCATATTGAACCTATTTTTGGAACACGACGAGTATCTTTCAAATTTCGTTGTAGTATCCCCTTTGAAGAGAGCGGCCTCCATGGTGCGTTCTGGTTTGCTCTGGTCCCGGTGTTCACCGGCATTGTGCTTCTTCTTGTGATGTGCCCATCACTGCGACAACAACCACAGGTGATCAAAAGAAGACAACTTTCTTCTCACCGCAGATAACTGTTTATTTCAACTCTACTGGTAACACAAACAGCTGCGAAAACGATACAACGTGCGCATGCATTGATGTGCGATTGTTGAGTAGTAATTCGCAAAACATGCGCGGTGATAAGCAAACAGCTTGGGTGCATGGCCCAGAGTTCTTAGTAACCGTGCCAAGGACGCCAGATAACGATACTTGATACCTCGTCGTCGCCTTTTACGCACGTGTCGTATCGTTATCGGGGGTATCAAAACGACCTACTAAAGCTCTAAGAAAACTGACGATCAGTCAGGCATTGCGTTAGCAGCTAAAATAGGGGGAAAACCGACGATCAATCTCAAACAGTGTATACAAGACACAAATGCAGTCAGTGCTTCTATACAAACATCTTTTCTTTTGCAAAGGGAGCGCAATGATCGAATACACCCGCGGAGCTTACAAACAAGTCGGTTCTTTTGACACAGTAAGCAACCTGATGTGGCTAAGAATATAGCTGTGTCCAGGGACGCATTAGACTCCGTCGTCCCATCAGTTTCTGGCGAGATAAATCGCTGGAGCTTTCTAGCCCAGGTAGTCAAATTTCTAGCAGGTATTCTGGATTTAGCCAGCCCATTTCCTTAAAAACAAGGTCTGGAGGTTTTTCATTTATTTATTCAAAATACCTCAAAGGCTTATTCGGAGGTGTCGGTACAATCTCAAATGCGGTCAGTCATTATTATCAGCGGCAACAGATCGTCCTTGGACATCTGTGGTCATGCCTCTTATATATTAAATCGGTGTGCACTCCTGAGTACGGCGAGTTTTCTAATAAAATGCCGATTACCAAAGTTGTGTGTTAGATAAAGGGTGATTTAAATAATATTAAAATTTTCGACCACTTTACATACTTTCCAGTATTTTCAAGTCACTCGAAAAACTGGTTTCAAATAGAATTGTCTCTCATCTTGGGAAATACTTTGTTACTCACAAAATTATCAATTTAGTTTCCGCAAAAGCTATTCCACTGAGTTAGCATTATTAAAACAAAAACAGCCACTATTAAGAGCACTAGATAATAACTTCATTAACAATCGGTATATTTTTAGATTTCTCTAAAGCCTCTCTGACACAATAAATCACGATGTCTTGATAGCAA
>JAZHYW010031848.1:0-21218 GCA_037355805.1 Ixodes ricinus | reverse complement strand
CCCCCCCCCCCCCCACACACACACACCAAAAATATTTTTTTAAGTATTATTATTATTTTTTTTAATAACAGTTAGTTACTTACTTACTTTGATTTTTGCGCGCTGTCGTTTGGCCAATCTCAGCCTTTCCAGTTCGAAGGAACGCCTACCTGCTTGAACGTCTGCTCACTGCACGCGTTGCGTGGCGCTGGAAGTCGGTGAAGCAGTTGTGAGCTTACGTATTGCGTATACGAGCGAACGTACAGCACTGTGACGCTTGCGTTAGCTTTGCATGTTCCACACAGCGCGTGCGCGGAGCCCGCGAAAATGCTGTCTTGGATGGACGCATAACAATGACGCGCATGCGCAACGTAGAGCACGCCACTCTAATGGAAATTCACAGCACTTGCTTGTGCTTCTGTATGGAATACTAAAGCTCTCTACTAAGGTACAATCCCACACCGGCCGCAGCACTATGTTAGGACAGTGAAGAGAGTCGTTTACATTCGGAATGACATTTCGCGATCCATGATCGCGAGCAGATCCATTGTGCCCACTGAGCAGGAGAATCGGGTAGAGTGCATCCTGTTTCCGCCGCGTTAGGGCGAGCAACGAGCTGGAGACGCGAATACTCCGTTTCACCCTACGTCCGGACGCAGCGGACGCTACGAGCTATCCCAGCGCCAATGCCGCTCTGTGAGCGTTGCCGCTTGCCGCGCGTCGATGTGCAACTCTCTTCAAGGTCATGTGACACCTCACACGGCCTTGGATTGGCTCCGATGGCTCTTAGCATTCGCTGCGCTCGCACGCGCGTGAACCCCCCCCCCCCCCACCCCACCCCACCCCTTTCCCTGCCTCCTTCCGGCCACACGAGCACTTCCGCAAGAAGAGAAAAGGAATGCGTTTTAAATTGAAAGACTGCATGTTGGCAGTTTATAGTACTCTTGTGCTACTGCTTGCTACTGCACGTATACAGTTGAACTGCTTTTGACTCGGATAGATCTATCTAAAGTCGTTCAGGTTTCCATTTGTTGCTCTAAAAAAGTTTGGGCTCTTTCTCCTCTTTGGCGACGTTTTTGGGGAGTAGGGCTGATAGGAGTTCAAGGGTTCTCTTGTGATTCTTGAATCAATCTTTGAGCTGTACGCGAAAGTGGGCAAAGAAAGAAATAAAGGGGTCCAAGTACTCATCCACGGAAGTCGCATGGATACTGCGGTGTTTCTTGCGATATGTGACCCCTGGCATTTCAAGAGTCAAGTGAACCTTTTCGCAAAGCTCCTCGCCGTCTTAGGACTCTCACATAGCCCGACTCGCAGCACAGCTGCAGCTGAAATGGATTGGAGTTGCCTCGACAACTGAAAAGTCAGCGACAATAGCTGGAGAACACAGCTCTTCGAAGGACTTAGCTCGTTTTGCCGAGCTCATCATCGCGATATCGATACAAATGAGAGAACTATACACGTTTGCATGTACGGCCTCAGGGCGCTGGCACCATTGCTCAGTAGGGGTGCGCTTGGGCGCGGTCATAATCCGATTACGACGCCGCAGCAACGCGTCGTAATCGTAACGTTATACGCCGCCATATTAACGAGCGTAGCGCCGTCTACCTTCATCCGGGCACTTCGGAGAATCCGGAAGCCGTTGGCCAACGTTACTAAAACACTCAGTTGGGAAACTTACCCTTGAAACCTGGGCCTGGCGTCCACCGAGACCGAGCCAAATACGATAACAACGCCACCCTTTAGCGACGAGTTGAAACATAAAGCTGCTTTACATAGCTACTGCGAGATGGCCCTGCGAGATGGCGCCACCGGCCCTTGCCCGACTCGCCGTGCAGCCGCGTAGTTTCCGGAGTGGACGCTGCGGGAGAAATGGCGGCGTGGCGATCGCCATTAGCTCGGTTCTCGAGTACGGATCAGGGCCACCTTTTTAAAGCAGGCTCTATGGCAGTTTCCCAACTGAGTGGTTCTAGAAACGTTGCCGTTGGCTGACCGACATTTGTGGACGGACTGTTAGTCTGTTACCCTGTCAACCTGATCGGAAACGCCAAATTACCGAAAGGCAACTGCGTCTGACGGCGCGGCTGGCGTAGTTGGCGCCCCGCGCTCATCATCTTCGAAAGCATAATTTCTAATCGGCATGTTCAAGCTGCCGGGAAAGGACCGGTCTAGGACGTTTCGGTACCGGACTGTTCAGTATCGGACGTTTCGGTGCGGACATTTCGATACGCGGTCGTTTCGGGACGCGGTCGTTTCGGTACCGGACATTTCGGTACGTGGTTGTTTAAATACCGGACATTTCGGTACCGAAAATTTCGGTGAACAGTGCATTGGGAAATTTTGGCTGCGAGAGCGTCCGAAGTTTTTTTTTTTTTAATTTAAAGATTACTGACCGATATACTTTATCGACTCACATTTAAAGAGGGGGGGGTGCAATGATTTCGGACTTCGGTCAAAAATTTGTGGAAGTTGCCCTCTGACACTACTGAAGTAAAGAACAGAAAACCGATTTCGCCTGCGTGTCCTAGTTGTTGTAGAAAAAGAGATAAAGATTGGCATTTCTGGCACCCCTCAACTCACTCCCAGTCTTCAGGGTCACACCTGGTCGCCCTCCTAGTGACGTAACTCGAGGTGCCGTGTAGCTTCCCGTGTGCTCTCTCGGAGGACGCTTCCTCTCCCTCTCTCTGCTGACATTAGCGGGCGTTATGCTCCAGCTTAGAGCCGAGCGAGGTCACGTAAGCTTCTCGCCGTAGTTCCCTCGGCTGCCACTTGCGGCTGCAGGTGGGGGAAAAGCTCAACTTTTGCTTTGCGATTATGCAGCGAAATTGCGACATTTTTTAATCAAGGAGATGTTTTTCTCCGGGACACGATAAACAACGTAAAAATGACGAGATGAAAATTATTTTAATCTTAAAATCGTTGCACCCCCCTTTAACGAGTTTATCTATTTTTACAAATCGAAAATATCTAAAGCTGTTTACGCAATTTCCGATGTAAATACTGAGTACTGTGCTGGAAGAAAACGGGTCTGTTCTCTGCAAATGTGAGAGCTGGAGTATTTGTACGCTCTATTGTCAGTCATACATATGTTACAAGCAGAAACTCTAAAAAAATCAAAAAGTAGTTGGCGTGCTCAAGTTTTATCCGAGATTAAAGATCATTATCAATGACACTGAGAAACAAATGAAAGCCAATGGAGGCACACAGTTTTAATAACACTAACATCTCCAAAATGGTACAACATGCCAGGGGCGGATCCAGAACTCCGTTTTGGGGGGGGGGGGGTGGAGCGGAAAATTTGTAAGGATACTATTCTCCCATTCTTTCGTGTGCACCAGGGGGTCCACCCATGTCAAATTGCCCTCCGAGAAGGGGGAGGGGGGGGTCAACTTTGTTTGGGGGGCGGCCGCCCACGTCGCCCCCCCCCCCCTTGGATCCGCCACTGCAGCATGCTAAAACGAAACGTTGTTAGCGACACCTTTCAGATAGCCCATGATGCCCGTTCTTGCATAGCGCGCCGCTATGCAAGATTAGATTGGGAGATTGGAGAAAGATTGAGATTGGGAGAAAACTTTAATGAAATAACTGCTCTAATTTCAAAACGGTACCATATTGCACTAGGCCTAGGGAACAGTCGCACTCCCCGGTTCAGTTCCATACACTCATTTGAAAGGTCCTGCTTCGGGTCCTTCGTCGGTGTGGCCGCATTTTGCCGACGACTGATATATATATATATATATATATATATATATATATATATATATATATATATATATATATATATATATATATATATATATATATATATAGGTGGTTTCATCTCAAATCGTGCAGGCAGCAGGGTCGAATTTAATTTCGCTGAAAAAAATATATGGTATACGTCGTCACTAAAACGCAGTAGCCACAAACCGCAAGTCTGTCGGATTTTTGTTCTCGACTTACAATTTTAGAGAGGCCCGGCGGAAGCGCGTTTTTCACATCCGCGTGGTCCGGATGTATTACGACTCCCGTCATGAATTTCAGTCCACATTATGTAACTTTTCCAGGCACTCTGTAGGCACAGGTAAGTTATTTCATGGTATTAGAGCGTTTTACCTGTGCCCACAGAGTGCCTGAAAAAAGTTAATATAATGTGGACTGAAAAATTCATGACGGAGATCGAGCGAAACATCCGACCCACGACGTATGTGAAAAACACTGCTTTCCGCCGCGGCCTCTTTTAAAATTCGTAAGTCGAGAACCAAATATCCGACGAACTTGCGGTTTGTGGCTACTGTGTTTTTAGAGACGACGCCATAACATATATTTTTTTCAGCGAAATTAAAAATTCGACCTTTTTTGCCGGCACGATTTGAGATGAAACCACCCATATATAAAGAATCATGTCCCGAAAACGGGACATGATTATTTATTGGGACAAAATGACGGGACGGCAGAAGTGGACCTCAAAAACGGGACTGTCCCGGCCTAAACGGGACGTCTGGGCACCCTATACGTCTGCATCAGTGCAGGCTTAAGGTTCCGCCATTGTCGTCACGGCGGTCTGGGTGGGTGTTGGTCAGAGCGCCTTCGGCTGCTGCGAAGTTGTCCGCCGGGGCCGTCGTCGTCGTAGACGAACTCCGCCAGCTTTGTCCACAGCAGGGAGACGATAGCCTTGTCACGACTGGTGGGCAGAATCCAATCGACGTACGTCGCCGGACGGATCCCGTCTGGGAGTTCCTCCAACTTCGTTTTCCGAAGGTGAGCGTGGCGCTCGCACTCTCAGACAACATGGTCAGCCGTCGCGGTCCTGCGGCACCGGCGACACGCCGCCTCGTCGGGGTCGTCGCTGAACAACTTATGGCGCAGCGCCGGAGACAGGACAGTGTTGGTCGCTAGGCGGCGGACGAGGGCCTGAGTGCTCCTCGGTAGGTCATTCGACACCGGAGGAACGGGACAATGAGTGGGCACACAGCGAGGCGCGAGCCGTAGCAAGAGGCTTTGTCTCGGTCGGTTTTACTCGGTTGCAAGTGTGCGAACGGGCCTTTACAGGCGTGTTAAAAAATAAAACACACACGCCGACTGCAACAGGCAGATATACTTAATTGCTAGACAGTATACGACAGCACCCGCCACATTGAAATGGTGCAGTGGCTGGAAACACTGTGTTTTGAAGTCTTGGACTTCTTATATTGTATATCGGAATGGTAAAGTTTATTTCCCAAGTATTTCCTATTCCGAGTATATTTTTACGTATACATTATTTCTAGCAACCTGAAACAAATATTACGTGGCATTTATGCATGCTCGAACGATTAAGCACATCCTCCGACATTGGATGCATTTACATGCATATTAGTTTTCATTAAAGCATCCCGTTCTATTGTTCTAACTGCACAGTCGTCAGGGAACATAGTTAGCGGAAAATATCGATTTGTAGATTATTATATCCTTCCCTGCGCTGTCAATGTGACCAACTGTCCAATGGACGAGTCGCCCTATGACGAATGTTCCTATGTGACGAATCATCCCACTACCAGTCGGCATGCGACGAGTGCGCATGTGACGTTATTCCCAGCGGAACATTGGTCATAGAATGATTCGTCACGGGGACAACCCGTCGCGCAATGGTTCGTCTCCCTAAAAATGTTTTTGGTCTATTTGTGTCAACCTGGCAAGGCCCGTACAAGGTCACCATGGTTGATCGAGGGTGATGAAACTGAAGGAAGTGCTGTGTCATTCTCAAAAAATAGAAATGATCGCAACGGAGAAAGGTGGAGCGATGCTGACTCACGACGGGTTTCTGTGTAAGTACATATATAACAGGAGGAACAGCACACTGTTGTATTGGAGTTGCCGCATAAGATCTTGCGGGGGACCCAGCCGAGATCTGCATGAAGTCATCTAACCAGCTGGTGTGTGCCAAACCTTTTCTACGTTTAGCATTAAAATAGTTGCTTTTCTAACCACTTGTTTATGTTACAATAGGAAATCGTAAAACTCCTTATAAAATTTTGTCTGGCACTCCGTTGGCCGTTAGGGATGTCACCGAGTTTGAAATTCCTTCTTCGTCGCCACTTCGACATCGATGAAATGAAGATCTCACAGACTGAAGGTGGCGGAAACGTTTAAAAAAAAAAAAAACTGACACCCCCAAACATTTCTTTTTTTTTTTTTTGCGTGGCGATCTATTATGATGTCTGAAGACTATCCAATCAATATTTTGCTACAACTGCTCAAAACCGAAACTGAACTGGGGAGGAAGAAGAAACATAAAGGAGAAAGATACCAAAAATCACGTGGCTGTGCAACTTTTTTTTTTTTTTTTCAATCAACGTAAATACAGCATTTTAGAATCCACAAAAAATGGGCATCATAATTTTTGTCCCTTTCTAGTATTGAGCGTGTGCCTTCGATGACCCACGACTTTGATTATCTTTGGTGGTTGTTTCTAAACCATAGAAAACTGCACATGAACACGGAGAAGAGGGTGAGCGCGACTCAAACCGGCCAGCTCTCGATCGGCGGTTTTCAGGCGGAAAGAAACCAAATTTCGAGCCGCAAAGTGTGTTCTGTGTAGTTAAGCTCTCATATGTCATGTACAAATAAAAACTTTAGCGAGCATAAATACCCATGCCAGTGTCCCTTTAAGGCCCGTTCGCACACTTGCAACCGAGTAGGAACGACCGAGACAGGACCGGTTTTTTAAGCCTTTTGTGTCGTCGTAGGACCGGATGCGCTGCTGCGGAGCTCCTACGCCGTCGCAAGAGGCTTAAACACCGATCTTGTCTCGGTCTGTCCTACTCGGTTGCAAGTGTGTGAACGGCAGCGACCCAGGAAATGTATTTTACGTGGGGGAGCCAGCGGTCGAAATAAACGGGAAAGGGGGAGGGGGAGGATTGAAAAACAAAACAAAAACACACATTTAATACCAAGATTTTACTGTTTACAAAAGATTTATTATCACTACCTATACCGTGTGTCCATACATTCATCCTAAATTCCTGTCACGAAGCAATGAGATGTTGACACAATCTGATCAAATAGTAGTATGCGGTGGCTGGTGGCATCGATCCACGGTGTCTGTAAAATGCACTGGAAAATCGGGTGCCTGCACGTAGAAAGCTCACATTTTCGATGAAGTTGTATTTTAATCGTGGACGCATTCCTGTGAAATTTGTCGGCGAAGCTAGATTCCCGTGAAAAGTTATAACAATGCATTCTTCAAAATTTTTAAAAAGTTAACCACAGGTGAACGCGGTTGTCCTTCGGCGGTAAACATTCACTGGCGATGGCCTTTTTTATTTCAGCATGCTTCCTGTTTTAGAGCCCAGCTCTTAGGGGCCCGTTTCCGGGTTGAGTGGCATCGCCGTCGGCGTAACCGCGCGTTGCATCATGGAACGTTTCCCATAATGACGTCACACGTGTGACATCACGAGGGTTACCGTTACGAGGGTTACTCTTACGAGGGTTACCCTCACGAGGGTTACCCTTACGAGGGTTACCCTCACGAGAATTACGAGTTACCCTCACGAGGGTAACGTCATGACGTTACCCTCGTGACATCACACGTGACGTCACGTGTGACGTCAATATAAGAAACACGTGACTTATGACGGGGCTATGTTCCAAAACTTACCCGAGTAACCTGCTTTCTACGTCAGCGGGTAATACCACGTGACATCGCGAGTAAACGATCCGCGACTCGATTTTGGAACGGCCGGGATAATCACCTGGATACTATGCGGATTGGCTTCGTCTTGGGCTTCGACAAAAAGAAAACAGAGCACCGATGGCAGAAAATAGCAGACGATCCTTTTGATCATGAAAAAAGCACTCAAAGAGACGATAATATTAAAGGGATACTTCAACGAAATTTGAAATATTGCCGTCGTGTTAAAAAATAGGTTGAATATGATCCACAATATCCGTAAATGACAATCGCACGTTTGGATTTTGATCCTGGTGGCTGTATTTTTCGTTATAAACGGCCCACTCTGGCAAGCGCTCGGAGAAGGCCCAGCGCAATCGTGACGTAGGTCGTCTCAAGACGAGCAAAGCTAAGGCGAGGCTGACGTCGAGAGGATGGCCTAGTCGTTCCAGCCACTCGAAGCGGCTGCTTTTGTACGAATTTTGAGTGACGGGTTAATCTTCTATAATCTTGTAGGGGGACAATAGCGACTTCTGCGACACACAAAAGGGATTCTCGGGAAGAGGGGAGTTCCTCCTTCCCCTTCTCTCGTCGTGGCCGGAGGCGAGACGACCTCCGTCACTAGCTGTCAAGGTTCCTATAGTAAGTTACAAGTCAAGAAGGTAGCGGCAAATGCCCCTCAAAGGGAATCATATATCCCTCCGCCACCTCCGCATCCAATAGCGTCCCATCGTTTCCGTGACGTCGCGGCCAACACGCGAGGAGGGTCTTGCCTTTCTGTACATATTTGCTTTATCTCTCGACTTTGACTTAGCATTGTGGAAGCCACGAGAGGGAGATTAGAGTCTACCCCTCCGATGGAAACAAAGACGACCCTCGGGGATTAGCTTCCTCCGATTGATACAAAGGCTGCTTTCAGGGGCTCGGTTCTTTCTCCGATGAATACAAAGGTCGCTTTCTTAAAAAGTGGGGGTCGAAGACAAGTTGGCACCACTCTGTGGCCATTATCTATCCATTGTCGCGGAACAAGAAGCGTTTCCAGTGAACTCTTCTTTCGATTGCGGAGGGAATTGAAACCGGCGCACCACGCTTGTGGGAGGAGCTTCTCCTACCTTCTTAACTTGTAACCGACTATAGACGAGCATTACAAACGAGGCGTTAGCGACATCCACCAGGTGCTCTTTTGCTAATCGTATAATTCGTTTTAAAATCCTTTCGAGAGTTTTTTTAGCAAGATATTGGTATGTTCCATGTGATACTGCTCTTTTGAACACATATAGACCAAAAAATGAGCGCCGAAATTTCGTTGTAGTATCCCTTTAATGATGACGCGGTGTTTTTTGAGGTGGATCCACCAGCTCCTTTTACTCACCTTCCTGTTGAGCTGTATATTGAGATAAAAATTACTTGCTCCCTACAGTTAGACATAAAAAAATGTGTTTTTATTAATCAGCACTCGATTGCCCTGAACATTGCCTAAACGCACATATTCCACGCATTGTAATTTGCACCGATCATGTTTTGCAGAAATCGATTCCACACGGTGTAGTAAGGCGAGGGTGCTTTCTCAAGAATGATATGAAACTTACGTTCTCTTTGACGCGAATATGATTACACAATAAAATCTTCAAAGCCTTCACTGCTTTACAAGCGTTATCCTCTCATTACACACACTCTGGAGGAAACAAAAATACTGCCTTATCATTTACTGCGTTCAAACATTTTCAGCCTTGAACGTGAAAATACGGCATTCCCTCCGACGCCGAGGACGAGAATGCGGAGAAGCTCCTGTTTACGGAGTAAGGACAGAACGAGCGGGTTGGTATGGATAATCAAACTTGCGGAAGAAAAACGAGAAGGTTTAATTATCCTGTTTACGTTCGCACTCTGATAATAACAAGTATACCTTCCCGGGAAAGGTGCACGGTCTGGAAGTAATGCAGTCAATTCGTGCGTTGAAAACAGCAAATCGCAATAACAGCACATGCTGCACCTTATTCTTTGTCGTATCGAACGTCCGCCACCAAAACCAACGGAGCAAGCGAGCTTCGACGGCTGTCGGTGCAGAAAGCTGACGGCGAACAGATCACGTGACGTATTTACTCGATTTGATCCGACGTTACCCCCGATCGAGGAGGGTAACGTGAGTAATGACTCCGGAGTAAACAACCCACTTGTGGAACGCGAGTTCTGACGTCATCGAGTAAGCTCGAGTAAGTTCTGGAACGCCACGGTACGAAACCTTTACTCCGGAGTCGGATCGAGTTAATTTTGAACACAGCCGTGATGTGTGCCGCCACAGTCACGTGACGTCACACGTGACGCCATTCAACCCGGAAAAAAGTTTTCCGTTTGACTCAGCAGGATTTTTCCGCTAAATGTAGCGGGAAAATTTCATCCCCGTGACGTCGCACAAGACGTCACGTGAATGAATGTGACGTCACGTAAAATTTAGCGGAAAAACATTTTCTGCTAAATTTAGCCTAAAAATTTCTCCGCTAAATTTAGCGGGAAATTTACATCCCGTGACCTCGACACTAATGCAGTTTCCTCGTTAAATTTAGCTGGGAAATTTTCGCTAAATTTCCCGCTATATTTCCCGCTATATCGGACGCGAGCAGGAGGGGAGGAGGAGAGGGTGCGTAGGAGAGCCATACCCTCTTCTCCGTACCCTCCCCTCCTCCTCCTCAAGAGCTGCGCTCTAATTCGGCATTACAGAGAATTGTAAACGTCGTTCATTTTTTTATGGTCACCTTTGAAAAGAGGGTAAAACAGTCTGGGTGTATAATAGGGTGCCCGCCTGAACATAGCAGGCTCGCTCGCCAAGAACCAAATGGTGTTTTGAAAACCAGACACAGGAATACAGGCGAGCATGCCGCGATTCTTTGATGTCTCCGACGACCACCGTGATGGCGGCGCTTCAACAAAGACCGCAGTGCGATCTTTCCCTTGACAACCTGCTTCGCCTGCTAAGGCCTTCTCTTGTCTTGGGAGTTGGGATACTTTATTCCCTCAACTTGCTACATCTGTAGGCAGTCCCTCGTTCAAGGGGATCCGGACATTTCGGTGCAGGACGTTTCGGTGCAGGGCGTTTCGATGCGGTCTTTTAGGTGTAAGACGGTTCGGTGTACGGACGTTTCGGTGCACGAACTTTTCGGTGCACGGACCTTTCGCTGTAAATATGTGCCTTGAATTATTTTTAGGATTACAATTATATTTTTATATCTTTAACTGTATTTTACTTTTGTTTTTTGGACAGCTTGCAACTTCTCCAAGGAGACCAACTCAATTTTAAGACAACGTTCTCGGGTCACTGTTTTTTTTGTTGTTCTGGTTGTGGTTAGATAACTCTAGAACTACAAAGTAGCACCAAAACGTATATTTTTTTTTATTATTATCATTAAAAGTGCGAACCTGAAACCATGGCTGAGTTGAGAAGAAGGCAATGATCAAGCTGTTACAATGAAAAAGCAGAGTTACTCGCCTAAAATTTGGTGCCAGTAGTTCGATGAAACCATATTGCAAATATTGTTCTCTAGAGTTAATTCTCTAAAACGCAGCACCAACCAAACTCACACAAACTCCTGTCACTATATAAACCGTATATAAAACTAATTTTGCATGTCCTTGTGGAGGACCCGGTCAACTCGCCCAAAAATTCGCCATAGAAAATAGTATTTTTCTAAGTCGCAAGCTTCGAAAGACAACTGCTATCGAAATTCACCAAAATGTAAACGACGAGACACCAACCATAAATTGTTCAGTAGGCCTTGAGCCAAACGCACGGAGGCTCAGCATATTTATGCATGCTCGAACGATTTTGCACATCCTCCGGCCTTGCATACATTTACATGCATATTAGTTTTTAATAAAGCATCCCGTTCTATTACTCTAACTGCAGAGTCGTCAGAGAACATAGTTAGTTACTGATAATTGCGATTTATAGATTAAAATATCTTTCCCTGCGCTGTCAATGTGACCAACTGTCCAATGGACGAGTCGCCCTATGACGAATATACAGGGTGTTTTTTTTTAGCTGCACCAAATGTTCAAAAAAAGGAAACTTGATATAGAGTAATTTGAGCCCTGGGGAAGTGTTAGTGGCCATGGCGGCCTCTAGAAAAAAGGTGAAATTAGGTAATTAGTTTGCTAATTAACACAAATGTTTCAACTAACTTTTTAATTTTTCACTTGAGGGCACATAATGTATTTAGAGGATTCAAGATCGACCACAGTATGGTCTAGCCGTGTCGTCAAATTTGGATAAAAAATTTCCTAGTAGGTGCTACAGGGTCGAGAAATATCACTTTGGTAAATGTCGTCAAACCGAAACTAAGCAGAAGAGAGCGCCGGTAAAGTTATCGCTCCGCCCTTCCGAGCGTGCGATTCGTCATTATCGCGGCCGGCTCGATTTTACCCGGTTTTTACACCCCGAACATGTTTCAAGAGAATCGAGTTAAACCCGATTTCTCCCCGAATTCAAAACCACATAACGAACCTACTTATTTTTACGCCGCACGGAGTTTGCGGTGCAGACGCACTAGCTACCCTACATCGGGACAACAGTGACCTATAGTTCATTTTGCAAGCTGCGTGCAGCACTGTGGACGCTACACGACTCTTAACCAACCGCCCAACGAGCGCGCCTAACTCGCTGTGACGGAGGCCGGCTGAGGAAAGCGAAAATAGGCATTGGGGCCTCGGAGGGACATTTCCGTCCGCCCGCTGTGCAGGTGGAACCGCCTCGGCACGCCATGTAGCTTCGGCCCTGCTGCACGCAGCTTGTGAAATGCACTATCAATCCCCCTTCGACCGCTGAGGTGTCGACGCCCAGCAGGATCTCTCGGGTGGCATCTCGCTGGCGTCCAACCTTTCTCACGAACAACGTCCGAGCCAGTCAGTCGCGTAAACAGATCGGGAAAACTTAACAGGTTTATACCATAGCGAAATATCTGATCGAAGACGACCGTCCCTCGAACGGTCGGGGCTTTTGTTGACACCTGAGGGAAAGCAGGATTCCGTGGGCGGTGCTTTCCTTGAAGCGACCGACGGCAATCGGAACTGGAAAACCCTGATGTCCCCCCGATTACCAGCTTGAAACAGACCTCTAATTTTAACGCGTCAGCGTTAAAGAGCTCGTAATACGCTCCTATATATATATATATAAATGAATGTATTATTGTTTACATTTGTAAATTTAACCCAAAAAAACCCGAATTTCGGAATGTTTTCACAAAAAACCCGATTTCTTCCCGATTATCATAGGTTGAAAAATATCACCCGATTATTACACCCCGAATTTAAAAAAATATAAAACCCGAAAACGAACAACCTCATGTATTCGCGACTCCAGCGAAATCGACGCCGCGTAGCGGCGACGCCGAGAAGCTCAGAGAGGAGGTCGTTTCGACTCTGTCGTCTGCTATCGGTGCTTGGTTCTCGTATAGGAGCATAGAAACAAACATCGTTCCCAGTCATTATTTTTATTCTTCCGCCGTGTCATTCGTACGCACTGACTAGAAGAAGGCTTCTATCTTCGAAAATCGCTTTGCTTTCGCTATGTAACACCGATTTTACGCTGCAGTGCAAGACATTTATGGTGGTCCGCGTGTTGAACGACGAAAACGACCTCCTCTCGTCCGCCATTTTGCCCGACCAGCGCGCCCCCTATAGTTCGCTGGAGTCGCGAATATGTGACGAATCACCCTCAGATCAGTTGGTCTGCGAGGAGTTCGCATGTGGCGAATCGTCCTCATCCCAGTGACGTACGTTACGAAAGCGTGACGTCACTTTGCAGGCAAGTTTCAGCAACACTTATTGCGAGAGTGGTCGGGACGCAGTGGCGTAGCCAGGATTTTATTTGGGGGGGGGGATTGGGGGCGGGCTCTGATCTTAAAAATGCAACACCCTTGAAACGCAGAGTGCTAGAGAGGATCGAGTCCCGAACGTTTAAAACGCTTTTGCTTTGCACTCCAAGAAATGTCTGCCCGTGTACTTACACGTGAAACACTCAAAGAGCCAATCATTGCGATCTACGGGATCAGGTGAGCGACTGATTAGGCGGAACACCTGTTTACAGCTCAAAACTAAGTCTGCGCTGTGGCATTACGCAATGCAAGCATGACGCTTTGCATTGCGTGATGCCACAGCGCAGACTTAATTTTGAGGTCTAAACAGATGTTCCGCCTCATCATTAGCTGAGCTGATTTCGTAGATCGCAGAGATTGGCTCTTGGAGTATTTTGCGGGTAAGTAGAAGCGAAGGCATTTCTTAGAGTGTGAGCATTCGATGTTGGGGTGGGGTTACGTCTACTAGCATTGACCACGACTCCCTCGCCGAGAAAGGGAGTGCGGGACACAGATTGGAACACGAGCGATGCGTTCAACTGGAACCCGATCTCCCAAAAATCCTCCTGGCGATATCCCGGACTGCCTAATGATAACTGCAAAATTGCAAAATTGCAAAAAAAAAAAAGTTGTGGTTTTAATTTACGTTGTGAAGGTGGTTGGACAACGAGCTTCCAGGAGCGGATCCAGAGAAGCGCCCCAAAAAAAGCCCCGGAATTAAAAAAAAAAAAAAAAGGAAGGGGGGAACGAAAGAGAGAGAGAGAGAAGGGAACACTCGCTGCACACCTCATTGCGTGTTGAATATTTGTTTAAACGCACACATAAATAGTGGAGAGAGGTCTTTCTTCCTCAGCGACACGAAGTGTCGCAATTCAAGACATGATGGTGATATCTCCCACTTCGAAGATCGCGTTATCTCCCGCTTCGAGAAGAAGAGGACAACAGAATCTTGATTTAACTTTGTGCCCACTTCGCTCGACCAAAGACTATGGTTTAGTGTTTTCGGTAAATCCTGATAACCTGCAAAAATTAGCCCCCAAGTCGGTTTTTATCAAAATCAGTCCATGGATAAGAAAAACCCAACCTTCGCGGGAACGAAATTTTCATCTACACTCTAAAAAAAAAAAGGCTGTGCGTCTATTTTCCCGCACAACACTCGGAGGGCCAATCACTGCAACCACGGAGCAGCTCAGCGAATGACGGTGCCGAAAAATATGTTTAGATCAAATAACGCAGTATGAGTTGTGACATTAAGCAATGCAAGCGTGACGTTTTGCATTGCTTAATGCCAGAACTCCGTTTTTTGGTCTAAACATATGCTTCGGCATCGTCATTCGCTGAGCTGCCTCCGTAAAGGCCCGTTCACGCTGTTGCAACCGAGTACGACCGAGAGAGACGAGGACTGCTGAAACCTCTTGAAATTTCTTAGGACAAGGGAACACACTGGCATTCTGGCGCCATCTATGCGGTGACCCTGGAACTGCATTTCAGAAGAGCGAGGGTTTTGCGGGATTTCCAAGGTTAAATGTGCGTAATACCTTTCCGTGAATCTTAAGTTTCAAGGGCAGCTCCTGTTGTTTTTTTTTCGTTTTCTTTGATTATGATAAAACCAGTTTGGAGGTTAATTTTTGGTTTCTTTCAGTATTTAACAAAAAGATGGAACCCTACTCATGTGCGATAGAACCTCGAATCACCTCCGTCGAGTTCAAATAGAGAACATCTCTTTCGGATCCTCATGAGAAATTTCAAATTTCGACATTACCACAGGAAATTTGTGCGTCGGCTATTATGGGACGAAACATTTGCCAAAATGTTCTACACCAGAATGCGTGATACAATAGACCCACGAAATAAGTTCGAATATTTGATCAAATTATATCCTGAGTGCACTTTTAGCCTGACTCGGTTGTTTTAACATATGACCAGAAAAACAAGCACTACACAATTCAAGGGCAATATAAAAAGGCTTACCATTTTCGCTGCACTGCATGTGATGTGTCCGATAAGGGGGAAGCGGGCAAACAAGACTTGGTTGGCTCAGACACCATACAGAAATAAACTCTAAACGCAAATCCCGGGAATCAAATTCAATAGCTCGTTGCCATTCAGTGTGGCCATAGAATGTAGGTTTGACCGCCTTCGTCTGAGCCAAACATTTTTTCAAAGTCCCTACGCGGCGACCTGAAGAGATCGGAGTGACAGCCAATAACGTTAAGATTGTTCACAATAACGCTAGATCCTCTCTTTTTGCCTGTCTGAATGAATTCTTGGGAATGGCAACAGAATCTTTTCGAAGTTGGTTATACATAGCCTTTCCCACTCAGAAGTGCTAATGACAGCTCGAAGACAGCTCGCTTGAACAGGGTGCTTGAAGGAAAGTAATGACCCTCAAAGACCAATCACCCTGACGCCCGCGGAAGGGTTTCGTATTTTTGTCGTACTCAAATCTGCTTATTTTCGACATCTTTAGTCTCCCGGGGATGGCGACGTTTAATCCCCTCAGGTCAGCCGAACAACTCCAAGGACGACGGTCGTTACTATACTTCGTTTCAGCTTCCGTCCGAGCGCAGCCGAAGCTACGTGTGGCCGGAGCCAATCACACGCCGGCAATAGGTCACGCGATCTCGCCTGAACTTTTGTATCACTCCGCTGCGCCGCTGGTCGTCCGCGCCGCCCGCGCTCGCCGAGTATTTCGTCTGCTACGGGTGTATCGACGGTATCGTCTGCTACAGGTTTAAAGTGTCCTTTCACGTTCTGAAATTTAGTCACGGGGGATGTCAGTACGTAGGCTGGCCGCTGGCGTGTGTCCTAGCTTTCCACCTGTTCGGCATTTCGGCATAGTTTCGAGATGTAAGTACACATTGCAAGGTGCCCGATGACCCGGCCTTGACGTTTCCTTGTATTGTCTGGATATATGCCAGGGCTCGAGGCGCAGTCCTTTCCACCAGCTTCTCGGCGTTCAATGTTATCGGCAGGTAAAGGGGTGCCCTGATTTCGCCGCGTATCAGTGAATTGTAGTGGCCCGGACGCTTTTCTTGTTTACAACGCATTCGCGGTACGACGCGGCCGGAGTCTCCTGCCGAATTTGAAAGTAGACATTCATCACGACCTCTCGCGCCTGACGCCCAAAGGTGCCTTTGCGAAAGGACGTTTTGAAGCGACTCGGTGAGGAAAGCAGCGAAGCACATGCCATTGCGGGAACGAAATCACACAGAAAAACCGAGCGCTGCACCCGTGTTGCCAGCGGATTTACGCGTTTTCACCAAACCACATGCATTTACATATATTAATAAAAACATAAACTTCACATATTTCATTCCTTTAGTTGCAAATCATTCTCAGCAGTACACATCTGGAATATTGTGCAATGTTTACGCACAAAACAGTTATTTTTAATATATTACTTTTGCGGACTACTTTGTGGTGCGTAGGAATGCTCTTCTCGAAGTTGCGAACCGTCCCTCAGCCTTTGGCTGCGCTCGGACGGAAGCTGAAACGAAGTATAAGCCCATTCACAAATAATAACAAACTCGTTCTTTTTTTTTTTTTTTTTTTTTTTTACGCCGCGTTGTTACGAGCATACAGGTGCGCTTTGGCGCTTGGGACCCCTGTCTTATAAGTCGCAGAAAACTACACCAATACATGGTTTGGACAAACATCTCAGAGGTTAGACTGTAAAGTGTTCAAATTTCGAACTTTAGAAGTTCGAATTTCCTGTGCTCGGACGGAAACGTTTGAATCCATGAATAAGTTTCGCGCTATGGTTCTAGTTTGCGCAGTCCGCGCAGCATCGGCCCGGGGGGGGGGGGCTGATATGTCTCGGGAGGGGCTTAGGCCCCCTGGATCCGACACTGAGCGAAGCCGTGGTATCACCTGCCACGATTGCCCACTGCACTATAGTACCCAAACGCCACCAGGTGGTGCTCCAGTCCTTGACGCCCTAGAGAACTTCTCGGTTCATAAAAAGAACGAATGAAGCCCACCCTAACACCGCTGCTTGAAATGTCGATGAAACTTTTAACCACCAATTCTCAGGTGAACGCCAAAAGAACGAATAAGCGCGAGATCTGTTAGAAATTTTCAAATATTCTTGTAAACCAACATACCTTCTCCAAGACGTTAAATTGTCCTAGCCGAGCGCCCTTGGTAAATCTCCAACTTTGATATACGTGTAGAATTTATGCTTTCTAGTACTGGTCGACATAAGCAAGCTCAACAAGCTCGCAAAGACGGTGCGACCGGAAGTCGCTTAGGACGCAAGATGGCAGTTCATGTTTGTAGACAGCAAAAGGGTCTATACCAAATGATTGACGAAAGAAAAGTAAATAAACTGTAGCAAAACTTTTTTTTTTGCATATGAAAGACTTCATACGCTGCCGTTGCCGCGGCAGCTGTACAACCGCAATCTTTAGCGAAGCGCATTCGGAGCGCATGTGCCGCGCATTCTTAGCGGGGCTTATGACATTATCTCCACTTATCTGCCGTTGCTGCGGCAGCATACAACCGCAACCTTTCCGTGACGTGCGAGGGGAGTGCTACGTGCTTCGCATTGTTCGCGCGCGCCTTATCATCTATCATGTGGTTTTGACACTTGTTTAGTGGTTTTCTCATTGAAACAAGTGGTCACAACCACATGATAAATGATAAGGCGCGCGCGAAAGCTGATAAGGAGCGCGCGATGGTTTTTCATGTCGACTGCTGTCCTGTCGACGTACACGAAGAAACCCGATCAACGAGTCATATACAGCTCCGCTGTGAAAGAGAAGCGTGCAGGCGAGCTATACTCCGTCTCACCCTACGATTCACTCAGGCCCGAAGGCTGGTGGGCGGAGCCTCACCAGAAAAGCTTGCATCCGCATTGCAAAAGTGTGCAAAATAAATTCCGATACGCAGAGTACGAAGAGCACTAATCTTACGCACATGGTTCTCTGTTGTGATAGCTCGCTATTTTATATTCGTGAAGTAAAGGTACATGGTATTTAATTTCATAAACATTCATGCCATTTTTCGTAAACATGTCAACTGTTTGGAGAAGTTGAAGGGCGCGCAGGCAACGCTGATATAAAGTCGTTTCGCCTCAGCGATAACAATCCAATCCAATCTTTGTGTACGTACTTGACCTTCAGCACCACAGTTTATCATATGCAGTTTGCCCTCTGTAGAATAAACATATGGAAATCGCTGAAAACGTGATCTAGAACATCGTGTTAGATCAATAATGCAAAAAAAAAGAAAAAGCTATACTATTTATTGTGAGCAATTTAAATTATGTTCTCTATAAAATAACTTTTAAAAAGGCGAAAGCCCTTTAATTAATTTTTTGAACTCGTGAAAGCGCCCTCTCACTAGGTATGGGGGAACTAACTACTTTTTATATTTTGGTTTTGTTGACTTCTTTTAAAGGGATACTACAACGAAATTTCGGCACTTATTTTCTGGTCTATATGCGTTCAAAGGACCCTAGTATCGCATCGGACACACCAATATCCTGTTAAAAAGACACGAAAAGGAATTTTAAAACGAATTTAAACGATTAGCAAAGAGCACCTGGTGGATGTCGCTAATGCCTCGTTTGTAATGCACGTCTAGGAAACTTGACAGGTAGTGACGTGTAACTGTCTCGCCTCCGGCTACGACGAGAGAAGAGGGAAAGGAAAAACTCCCCTCTCCCCGGAGAACTCTCTTTTGTGAGTCCCAGAAGTCACTGTCGTCCCTCTACAAGATTATAGAAGATTAACCCGTCACTCAAAAATTCGTACAAAAGCAGCCGCTTCGGTGGCTGGAACGACTACGACATCTTCTCGACGTCAGCCGCGCCGTAGCTTTGCTCGTCCCGAGACGAACTACGTCACGATTGCGGGGGGTGTCACGTGCTCTCCGCTGGCTGCTCTCCGAGCGCTTGCCAGATTTGCCATTTATGACGAAAATACAGCCACCAGGCTCAAAATACAAATGTGTGGTTGTCATTTACGGATATTATGGATCATATTGAACCTATTTTTGAACACGACGAGTATCTTTCAAATTTCGTTGTAGTATCCCTTTGAAGAGAGCGGCCTCCATGGTGTTTGGTTTGCTCTGGTCCTTGCGTTCACCGGCATTGCGCTTCTCTTTCTTGTGATGTGCCCATCACTGGACAACAACCACAGGTGATCAAAAGAAGACAACTTCTTCTCACGTAGATAACTGTTTATTTCAACTCTACATATAATAAATAGCGCGAAAAACGATACAAACGGCGCATGCATTGATGCGATTGTTGAGTAGTAATTCGCAAACATGCACGGTGATACAAACAGTTTGGGTGTGAACATCTAGAGTTTTAGTAAATCGTTCCAAGGACGCTGATAACGATACTTGATACTCCGTCGTCGCCTTTACGCATGTGTCGTATCGTTATCGGGGGTATCAAAACGACCTACTAAAGCTCTAAGGAAAGCTGACGATCAATCAGCATTGCGTTACAGGTAAAATAGGGGAAACCGACGATCAATCAAAACAGTGTATACAAGACAAATGCAGTCAGTATTTTATACAAATATCTTTTCTTTTGTAAAGGGAGGCAATGATCGAATACAACTACGGAGCTTACAAACAAGTCGGTTCTTTTGAAACAGTAAACAACCTGATGTGGCTAAGAATATAGCTGTGTCCAGGGACGCATTAGACCTGTCGTCCCATCAGTTTCGCAGAGATAACCGTCAGACTCACCTAGGTAGTCAAATTTCTAGCAGGTATTCTGGATTTAGCCAGTCTATTTCCTTAAAACAATGTCTGGAGGTTTATTTATTTATTCAAAATACCTCAAAGGCTTATTCGGATGTGTCGGTCAATTTCAAATGCGGTCAGTCATTAATATCAGCGGCAACAATCGTCCTTGACATCTGTGGTCATGCCTCTTATATATTAAATCTTGCACTTGAGTACGGCGAGTTTTCTAATAAAATGCCGATTACCAAAGTTGTGTGTTAGATAAAGGGGTGATTTAAATAATATTAAAAATTTTCGACCAATTTCTATACTTCCAGTATTTTCTAAGTCACTCGAAAAACTGGTTTCAAATAGAATTGTCTCTCATCTTGGGAAATACTTGTTAATTACAAATTATCAATTTAGTTTCCGTAAAAGTTATTCCACTGAGTTAGCATTATTAAAACAAAAAGAAATAATATTAAGAGCACTAGATAATTACTTATTAACAATCGGTATATTTTTAGATTTCTCTAAAGCCTTCGACACAATAAATCACGATGTCTTGATAGCAAAATTAAAATACTGTGGCATTCGGTAGGAACACATTAAGTTTGTTACAATCTTACTTATAAAATCGAACTCAGTTTGGGTCTATATTAAATTTTAAGTAAGATATTTTAAAAATAACAAATGGTGTGCCACAAAGCAGCATTTTAGGCCCCCTTTTTATTCTTTATATTAACGATGTTGTAAATGTAAATCGTGATCTTAAAATTGAGTTTGTTATATATGATGATGACACTAGCATATTTGTTTCCGATAGAGATATCTGTACTCTAGTAACTAAATGTAATAGTGTTCTTGATCGTGTTGAAAAAAGTGACAAAAGATAATCACCATAAAGGGTCCCTGAAAAGAAAAAAAGAATGTATTTTTTTAACCAGTCTGGTTGGGACACGCGTGTCAAGAAATAAATTTTACGCGACAAAACATTTTAGTAGTAGTAGTTAGTGGTGAGGGTAGCGGAAAGCCGGAACATGTTGGCCACTCCTTTGGTGGGGGCGAGTTAGTTC